>JAQGBT010006838.1:0-11837 GCA_034698585.1 Disparrhopalites patrizii | reverse complement strand
GAAAATCACAGAGAAAAATATAGAAAAATAAACCAGAGGAAAATCACAGAGAAAAATATAGAAAAATAAACCAGAGGGAATTCACAGGAAAATCAACGAGAGGCAAAAATACATAAAAAAAGATAAAAAAATAGGGAAACGGAGGAAGGAAAGAAGCAAATAGAGAAAATAGAGAGAACCAGAGGAGAGATAATAGTTAACAAGAGGAAAAATATAGACAACCAGCGAAGAAATAATAGCGAAACAGTGGGGAAAACGAAAAACAGAGAGGAGAAAAGAGGAGAAATAATAGAGAAAGAACGGAAGGAGAAAAATGGAGAAAAAGGAAGAAAAGAGGAGTCAAATGGAGAGAAAAAGAGTAGAAATAAAAGGGACATAGAGGGAAAAAGCTAGAGAAATAGAGATAGAAAAGATATAGATAATAAAACATGAAAGAGTAAAACTCTTGGAACACCGGCATGTAGAATGAAATATAATAAAAGACAGAGAAGAAAGAGATGAAGGGTATGAGAAATGCGTAAAGAGATGAAGGAATAGGGTAAAAAGATCATGAAGGAATGAGCGGGAGAAATAAAGAAGAATGACATTTGAAAGCATAATCCTGCCCTCGCACACGTTGTAGATGTCACCGCTCCATTGCCGCCTCAATGTGCGTCCATTTTTTGTCCCAAGTAATTCCCATCCCAGCAGTTGTACCACATAGTAACAGAAGGAGTACGTTTCGTAGTTAGAAGCAAGTCCTCCCAGAAGATTGGGTTGATGACCAAAAAATCTTGTGCAGAGTACAATAATAATAATGACCAAGAGGATAAAGAAAAAGGACATCTCCAAACACTGTGGGAAGGAGAAGGAGAAGGAGAGACTCTCCTAAATGTTTGGGGAAGTTGAATGGTTGACCATTAGAATAAATTGAGTGTAACCTTACGTAAGTTTCACTAATCTACATAAAATATTGCCCCTGCTTGTTCTTGCCGCGTCAAGTGTGCAAAAAGGAAGGAATTGTACTTTTTCCCTCCTTCCCTTCATTTTTACAGTCAAACTCAAATGTATACATTACATATGTAGTACATTGTACCTATACATACATAAGTACACACACACGCATGTACACGATGAAATTGAATGAATGAAAAAAGAAAGGGAAAACCAGTTCCTTCTTTCCAATTCCTGTACACATTACACATCAAAAATCTCCTACTCACTCCTGCCAGTTGTTTTACTCCTAAAAGCGTTGTATATCTTTTTTATACAATTTTTTTCTTTCAAAGAGAGAGAGAGAGAGAGAGAGAAAGAAAAACATGAATGACCGACATGGATTTGGTGCACAAACGGCAGCTGTTGCCCTGGGTGGCATAGTGCATGTACAAAAAAAAGGCCCATGTTGTTCCAAGCTTGTAGTAGATCTGCACGTCCCTCATATATAGCTATAGGCTCTTCCTGTGAACATTAAAGTTTTAGAATGCAAACAAAAAAGATAAAAAGAGAGAAAGAAAAAAAAGACGGAGAAAAGGGAATGGTACATATCTGTATAGATGTAGTATTTGTGTGTAAAAAAATTAGGTGAGGAGTAGAGAGAGAGAGCGAAAAAGAGAGAGATGGAGAGAGCAAGAAAGAGAGATAGAGCAAAAAACAGAGAGAGAGAGAGAGAGAGTGAAAAGAAGTTGAGTTGCGGGATTTTTGGAGAGGAGGAAAGGGTTAAATTGCATCAAGAATACTCCTCATCCACCCCATAAAAAAATCCTTTCATCTTCTTTTTTTTTTGTCTTCCTTTATATATACATTTTTTTAACGTTTTATTTTACAGGTCAAGAATTTTGGGTCAAACTCCCCATAGAGCTTACTATGTTGTAAAAAATAAGGGAAATATGACATATAATTTAAATATTGGTCAGTGCGTGCATGTCTTTTGGGGCTTGAAATTTTTTTTTATTGCTACATTACGTATGTACAATCCTTTACACGGTGATTATCTAAGGCAGTCACACACGTTTTTTTCCTCTTCAAATTGTCATTCGCGTGCTTGGCCATTTTATTTGGCGATGGGAGCTCTTTTGCAGATTGAAGGTGGGGGTGTTTATGCAATTCTCTGTGGGGCTTTATAAGAGGATAGAGACTGTGATTAAGTCATTTAGCTCAATGTGTCTTGTAATATTTCTATTCATTTTCATGCTATGTATTTATTTCGTCAATTCATTTTTCTTTTAAATTAAATGATAATTTCATGTTTTTTCTTGCGTTTTTAGGCCTTAATTCCTGCCTTTTGTGCCTTTGAGGACATTTTCTTGCAGTTTTGCATTTTCCGTACATTTTTAAATACTGTTTTGCATTTTTGCAATTTCTAAATACATTTTAGCAAATATTTTGTGTTTTTTTTGTATTTGTTTAAAATACATTTTTTAACAAGGACTTGTTACGTTTTGGAATTTTTAAATGCATTTTAAGCTAATATTTCTTTCTTGTTGCATTTTTAAAATAGATGTTTAGCTAGTACATATTTCGTAATGTGTACATTTTTTAGTTATATCTTTCTTTTGTTTTAATTTAGTACGATGTCCCTTTTCTTAAATAATTTGCTGGTTTGTTTCACATTTTACATTTAGTTTCACAATTTGTCAAGTGATTTTTGAACTATTTGTATCTAATTTTGGGAAATTTTCCGCCCGTAATCATTCCTATTTTTCAACGGCTTCTTTTGTTTGATTTTATTCTCCATTCATGTTCTTTGACCATATTATTTCTTTCACTTTCCATTGAATGTTGTTCACACAAGAGCCTTTCTGCAATTTCGTCTACTCAAATATTCCAATTCATTTCTCAAAATTGCACTCTTAACGATTCTTTAAAAATGTTATGCACATTCATCAAAGATTTTGTAATGGCTTACAATAACAAGAAATTGTATAGGACATCACATTTATGCAGGTATGACTTCATCCCCTCAAAGATTCTGATTTACATCAACAAGTTTCTGATGGGTGCAAAAGAGCCTTTATCTTTCGTAAATGTTTTTCTTTCTTCTGAAGGGCTATTATCCTCTCTTCCCCATTGACTGACATCTTTTACTAGCCAATATAAGATTAAATGTAAATAAAAACATTGATTGTGAGGAGTTTTGTGTGGTAGTTGTTTGCGAAAAAAAAAACGACACTTTACCCTCTTACACGTGTAATGTCCAATTCCTCCTTTGAGTCCACAATTTACCATCATCATTCTTATCATTAGCACCATCACCATTTGCGTCCTCTCCAAGGCAGAGCTTTACACGTGCGTGACGTGATTTTAGCCCCTACATTGACTGATTACCATTGATTTACTGAGCACAATTACCTCCTCATAACTCCCTCTTTAACATTCTCCAAATAAATTTACCTCCGTGTAAGGCCGCTAATGAAGGGACTTCAATCGTGCTCCATGCAATCATAATAACGAAATGATAATAATAATTACTAACCACAGCTCCTCCATGGTTGTAATGCCGGAATCATTTCAAAAGGAAATTTGACTCAAATCTGTGTCGCGTGCCTCTATCATCAGAGGCAAAAACACAAAAACAAAAATCACGCTATAGATTTCCTCTCTTTCCTATCACACTATATATGCACTCGTATGCACGTACGTATGTCGATACGGCGATGTACAGAATTCCCCTCGCTCTCCCATCACGATTTCTTGCTTTTTGCTGTTGCATTATTATACAACAACAATTTAACAAGCGCTCAATGTAAGAGGCAGTGGAGGTGTGCCGGATGTGTCAAACATTGATAGAGCTTTGGGTCCTTTTTTTCTGTATATATTATAGGTATAGTGGATGCAAGTACACGTGTACATATGTATTGTGTATGTGGGACTGTTTACAATGTCCACTAATAAACATGCACTGAAGGTTGCGCCTTCATCATGATGAAAGGAGATGAAAAGTGTAAACAAAACAACAGGCCTCCTTCTCTCTCTCTCTTGTTTCTCCTTCTCTCCGTCTCTCTCTTGTTTCTCCCTCTCTCCGTCTCTCTCCGTCTCTCTCCGTCTCTCTCTATCTCTCTCTTTCCTCTCTCCGTCTCTATCTATCTCTCTCTTTCCTCTCTCCGTCTCTCTCTATCTCTCTCTTTCCTCTCTCCGTCTCTCTCTATCTCTCTCTTTCCTCTCTCCGTCTCTCTGTATCTCTCTCTTTCCTCTCTCTATCTCTCTCTTTCCTCTCTCTATCTCTCTCTTTCCTCTCTCTATATCTCTCTTTCCTCTCTCCGTCTCTCTCTATCTCTCTTTTTACTCTCTCCGTCTCTCTCTATCTCTCTCTTTACTCTCTCCGTCTCTCTCTATCTCTCTCTTTCCTCTCTGCGTCTCTCTCTATCTCTCTCTTTCCTCTCTCCTTCCTCTCTCCGTCTCTCTCTATCTCTCTCTTTCCTTTCTCTGTCTCTCTCTTTCCTCTCTCTGTCTCTCTTTTCTCTCTTTCAATTTCTCCCTCTATTCTTATGTCATTTTCTCCCATCTGCTCCCTTTCTCTCCCTCCTCTTACTCTTCTGTCTCCCTGCTGCCTTCAACTGCGGTGAGCACACACGCACACACACGGACACTGGGAAACTTTCCTAATTGTATTTTCCTCCCCCTTCTTGTTAATCTACGCATGAAAATTGTGGAGCTCATTTCAAAGGAAATCATGCGAGTGTGCGTTTGGGGGGAGTCAACGCCATTTCAATAAAGGCGTAATCGTAATCTCTTCGATGCAAACACTGGACACACGAATTGCTTTTTACTAATACATTTGCATTTATTTCCGGGCTGTTTGTCTCCATTTTACCCATATTCCGCTTTCCTCTCTTTCCTTTGCAGGTTGTCGCTCCGCTTTGCTTTCTGTCTATCCTTCTCTCTCTCTCCCTCTCTCTCTTGCCATTGCATACATTTGTTGCTACACACCTTTCTCCTTTCTATTGTATTTGCGTTGGCTTATGTGTGAACTCTTCCGCAATCTTTGTTTTGTCTTCATTTCTCCATCTCTTCCCCATCTCTCTCACTTCTCTTATCGCTACTCTTACCCCTTCGGCGTCCTTGTTCTCTCTCTTCTCCGCTTTCTCCGCCCTTTTGGCTCCTCATACTCTCTCGCTTTTGGCCTCTCTTTCCCTCTCTGTCTTCCTCTCCCAGTTGGCTCCTCAAATCTCATACTTTTGACTTCTCTTTTGCTCTCTCCAGGCTCCTTTCTCTCTCTCTTTAGACTCCTCTTTCTCACTCTCGTTTTCAGCGTCTCTCTCTCCTTTTGTGATCCTCTCTCTCGCTCTCTCTTTCTCTCCATGCTCGGCTTTCTTTTTCTATCTTGCAACTTCTTTCTGTCTCTCACTCCCTCTCGGTCTCCTTAGGCTCCTTTTTCTCAGTCGTTTTCAGCGTCTCTCTCTCTCTATTATCCTTTTTTCACTATTTCCTTCAGCCTCTCCCTCTCACTCTCTCTTTGTAAAACTCTCGCGCTCTGTCTTTCAATAGTCGCCTCTTTCTCTTTGTAATTCTCTTTCTCGCTCTCGAACTTTCGTTGTTTCTTTCTCTCTTCCTCATTTGCCGTCTTTTATGTTTTCTCTCGCTCCAATCCTCATATTTCTCCTCTTTTGATCTCTCTGTGCTTTTCTGTCACATCTCTCTCTTTATGTTTTCTCTCACATCTCTATCTGTATGTTTTCTCTCACATCTCTCTCTTTATGTTTTCTCTCACATCTCGCTCTTTATGTTTTCTCTCACATCTCTCTCTTTATGTTTTCTCTCACATCTCTCTCTTTATGTTTTCTCTCACATCTCTCTCTCTTTCCTTCGGCTTTCACATCCTCTCGTGCTTTCCTTTCCCCAATTCCTTTCTCCTGAGTTCCAGTTCTCATTTTCCACCTAACTTTGTCTCTATTGCACCATTGCCGACGTCGCTCAGCCTTTCCCCAACTTTCCCCTGTGTTTTTATCTCTCCCAACTTTCCCCTACCTTCATCGGATTCCCCCGTATCTTTCAGGAGCATGTTTGTCTTTCTGTTTCTATCTACCTCACCCTTCCACATCCTCTATCTCCGTCCTTACCGGCTTCGATCCCATGTTCCTGGCATCTGTATGATCCCTGTTGCTTTTCCTCCTTTTGCAATCATTCCCTGCACAAGTCAGTATGAACCTTTTTTTTTTTGCTCCCATCTCCAGGTACCTTTCCCGGCCTGATCATTCATGCCAACTCTCAAAGGTGTGTATGTAAAGACTTTTTTCTACCTCTTCCTCATCCCTTTTCACCACATCTATCCACTTGTTTTTTCCCTCTCCCTTCCCCTCCCCACCACTTGACGGCCCTATAGTAGGTATTCCCTTTTTTCCCCGTGTTACGGTCCATGGTCTCTTGTATCGTTTACGGCCTTCACCAACAGCCTCCAGCTTTTTTTCCCTCTTTTCACTTCTCATCTTTGAAATTCTGTCTCCATATCCTCTGCACGTCCTTTTTTTTCTCCTCATCTGCACACACACGTGGTGCAAAAAAAGGGGAGTGGAAAAGATTTACACAGTCACGCAAATGTTTTCAAAGTGCTTGGAAGAGAGTTGAGATAGGAGAGAGAGAAATGGTAGATGGTACATTTCTCTGTGAAACTTAAAGGAGAGTTGAGTAATACGGCAACAGACTTTTGTAATTACTTTTGAAAGTACAGCTGCATTTGTTAGGTTGGCTCGTGTGGGTTTGTCCGTGGTTTTTTTTAGACTTGTATAGTACGGTCCATGGTGGTGGTGTTAAAATGCGTGATAGCTTTTGCTCTTAGGGATAAAAATAATTTGAAAGTGATGAGCTGAACACCAGAGAAAATGAATTTTCGTTTAAGCTCTCGGATTCTTTATCCTTTCTCTCCCACTCTCTCTCTCTTACTTTCTCTCTCTTTCTTTCTCTTCCTTCTTTATATCCGTTTAAACAACGTTGTTGGCAGTGGAGAAGAGTAAAAGAAACTGAGGCGTTTTGCTTACATAGAGAATCACTTCCACTGACTCGATTGTGTCCCAGTAGTCAGATTTTCCTCTTCTCCCTTCAAGCTTTCCTTTCTTTTAACCCTTTCCCTCTCTTCTTCCCTCTCTCTCTCTCTCTCTCTCTCTTTTCCCTCCAAACATCTCTCTGTCTTTCTATAGGACAAATAAACTAACCCAGTCATATGTATACATACAGGTTAGAATAGATATATGTATATCCAAGGATTGGACTCACTAGCAGTGGTTTCTGTGTACAAACCGTCCTTCTTGTTCTTCTTTGTCGTTGTTATTGTCGAGGAGAGGGAGACGAGGAAGAGCTACCGCATATAGAGTAAAAAAAAAAGGGAGAGTTTGCTGCAATACGGACAACATCATCAAAAATAGAGGTAAATTTGGAAATGCTCTCGTCTTCCAGCCCAAACCAGCTATATTTTTTTCTCAGGGGAAATCTGCATCGGAAATAATATTGTAGTCTTTCATGCACACACAGGACTCGCATTTATACCCGCACACTAGCCCACATTATGTAAATGATGTGAAATACATATATTTCAAGTACTCCCTCTCTTCGCCTCCTCCTTCCCTTTTTTAGCTCGTGCCAGTGCATGTATATGGGAGGATGTATGTGTTACTTTCTTGTACATGAATGTGTTTTTATCTTATTTTACAACTAGTACGACCATTTTTTCTTCCTCTTCTTCCTTTTACACAATGAAGGGGAGAGGAAGGATTGCAAGCTTTCTATTACTTTCTCCAAGCTGGGGAGATAAGGAGAAAGGAGTGAGTGGGAGAGAGAGAGAAAGTGAAAAGACGGAATCAGAGGTGGAACGAGAACTTCATAAGAGGAACAAGGAGACGGAGAGGGATAGGAGGGGCAAGAAACGTAAGGGAGAAGGAAATTCTTGGACAAAATACAAACTGCCACTGAATGGGATGATGGTGGAGCAAAACAAAAATGGAAGAGAGACAAAATTGAATGGGGCATGTGGTTCCAGAAAAGGGGGAAGTATTACATACAGAGAAGGACAGAAGAAAATAATAAGATAGTAATAGAGACAGAAATTAAGGGAAAGGAGAATGTGCTGAAGAGAGAAAAATTAAGGAAAACAGGGGGAGGGAGTACCAAGCGGAGAAAGAGAAAATATAAAAGTGAGAGAATACTTCAGAAAGAGAGAAATACTAAAGAGAGAAAATACCAAAGACAGAGAAAACGCATCAAAGAGAGAAAATTGTAAAAAAGAGAGGAAGATCAATGAGAGACCGAAAATCGAAAAAAGCAAGAATACTGTAAAGAGAGAGCGAAGATTCCAAAGAGAAACTACTACAGAGTAAAAAGACAGGAAGAAAAAGCCAGGAAGAGATAGAGAAAGTGATAAACGAATAGAAAAATCACCAGAAAGAGAAAATTTTACAGAGAGAAAGAAAAGTGATTAAAGAGAAACAGAAATTACCAGAAAAAAAATTCCAAAGAAAAAAGGGAAAGCAGTAAACATAAAAAAATTACAAGAAAGAGAAAATTCGAAAGAGAGAAAGAAAAAACACTAAATAGAAAGAGAGAATTCCAAAAATATAAAGAAAAGCACTAAAGAAAAAACACCAAATACAAAGAAAAACCAAATAGAAAGCAACAGGAAATACCAAAGAGAAAGCGACAGAAAATACCAAAGAGAAAGCGACAGAAAATACCAAAGAGAAAGCGACAGGAAATAACAAAGAGAAAGCGACAGGAAATAACAAAGAGAAAGCGACAGGAAATACCAAAGGGAGAGACAAAAAATAATAAAAGTGGAGAGAAAGCAGTAAAACAGAAAAAGCGAAAATACTAAAAAAAGGAACATAGCAAAAGAAAGAAGGAGAAAATACAAAAAGAAGAAGTACAATAGCAAAACACAGAAAGATAAAACACTTATAGAAGAAGGAAAATAGCAAAACGAAGGAGAAAACAGAAAGCAGAAGGAAAGTAGCAAAAGAAAGAGACAGAATAAAATAATAGAAATAATGGAGAAATACGAAATAGAAATATCAGAAGAAAAAGATATGCATCACAAAATTGGAAAGAAAGAACATAATTAATCTACGAAAAGAAACTCGTAGAAAGAGCGTGCACGTGTGGGAAAGCGAGATGCGAAGAATTTGAGGGAGGAAGCGGTCCTGGCCATAATGTATGCTTTCAGAAATAATGTTATGAGTACATGAGGGAGAATATGCGGGGAAAGCGTGAAAAGATCATGGTTCCAGACTTATCCATTTACATTTAGCATATGCACGTCACTCTGAGCAAATATTCACTTCATGCACACATTTAATGATGTGTTTTTATTCTTGTTTTTGTTTACATTTCCAATGGCAACATTCCCACCCACACTTACATTTAGATTCAATGTCTACTCAGCTACACACTAGTATGGCATTTGTTTGCTATTTACTACCAAAATTTCAAAAACGCCCTCGCGGATACATTATAACGCTCACATTCTTTCGCTAAAGTATTATCTCTCATCTCGTACTTATTTATTTTGCAAAGCACTTCTTGATTCAGTGCTTCTTTAAGATTATGCATTTATGATCCATGCAATTGTCGGCTTTATTTTGTACATTTAATTTCCAACAGTTTTTTGCAAAATACTTGCTACTAAAGTCTCCCTTTCTCTATAATAATTTCTCCTTGTTTATTTCTCTATTAATTTCTCCTTGTTTATTTCTCTATTAATTTCTCCTTGTTTATTTCTCTATTAATTTCCACTTGCCTTTATTGATGTTCCGTTCACATTGAATTTATTATATTTAAATTATTCTTTGAAGATAGAATTTGTGAATGTCTGCGTATTTCCTTTGTGAGAATATTTTTCTTCGCTTTTCCCCCAGAATTAGTTCATTCCTTGCCATTTTCTTAAAACAATGTCCTAAAAAATGTCTTAAATATTTTTTTAGAATGGTGTCCCTCTTGGTTTCTCATTTCTTTGCAGCTTCCGCCAATTAAACCATATTTTAAGAAGGAAGGATCCCCGTTAAAAGCTGTAACAGAATTTAATGTTTTTCCCCCATTTATTTTATAGGTCATATATTCCTGTACCCAACCAATTTTGGACCTAAAAAAATCTACGGCATATTTTTTTCTAAAAGGTGCTAAAAAGTTAGGATTATTTCGGAGAGCTCCTCAAGCCTTAAGATGTAAATGGGGAATACCAATGGTCCATATATCTTTTCTCACGGTGTCTGTACTGGGGCCATGTATTTTCCCTGAAAGGCGTAGACCGAGAAAAAAATATAAACATTTCCTCTCAAGTGGTTCAGTAGGGTGTAGATATTTGTTTATTTTTTTCCCTTTTTGCCGAATCCCCCCTCCTACGAGAGGAGGGGGAGAGGGATTCTTTGTGAATATGACCATTGTATAAATGATTCTAACAACAGTGTAAATCTTGGACCTTCCCCCCCCCCCCAGCATCCCCATATCCCTTTTGGCATGTCTACTTTTATTTATTTAGTGCTTGCCCTAAAAAACCATTTTTTTTTATTTTCCTGAAATGCTCCCCATAAAGCTTTTTTGGCCCTACTTTAACCAAAGGAAATAAAGAAGGGAGAGAGAGAGAGAAGAAAAAAAAGGAAAGCCGTGGTTATTATTCCATGGGCTTCTTACACCCAGTATATCACTCAAACCTACCCTTATTTTGCTCTTTATTTAGTTCCCTTTCCTCTCACGTAGTCCTCATCCCTTGTTTTCCCTTTTACTTCCTTTGTCTAAACAGTGAATCTTAATCTCCCATTTCATCCTCCCCCTCCCCCTATGCCCAGACAATGTCTGTTCGGAAGATAGAAATTACGTTTGGAAAGCAAGGAGGAAGAAAGGATGAGAAAGTATTCTCATTCACATATGAAAACATTTGTTTTATTCCATCCACCACACCACCTTAAGAGTGAGGAGGGGAAATGGGAAATATACATAAAAATTTATGGCCAACCTTCTCAGGTTATGCAACCGTACCTTCTCCCGCATTTTCACTGGTGTGGAAAAAGTAGGGAGGAAAAAAAATAAATGACAACACGAGAACACCTTGTGGAAAATGCGGCGAAAATTGTTAGAGGTAGATGAGCATGAAAGGACGAAATGGAGGGAAATGTATACAAACAGAAAAACAGGGATGTGTTAAAGGAGATATTTCGACCAAAGAAATATACAAGAGAGAAATGCGGAACAAGTGGGATAGGAAGCAGCAAGAGAAATTTGAGAATGAGAAGAAGAGAGCAAAAAGCAAAGAAAAAAAACGGAAAGATCGTACGATTATGAAAGAGAAAAGAGCAAACGCAAAACATACACAGGAAGCAAAGAAAAGTGAAAGAGAAAAAGAAGATAGCGTGAAAGATAGAGAACGAAATTAGTAGAGAAAACAAAAAAAGTGATAAATGGTAAGAGAAAAAGAAGCGGGAAATAGTAAATAGAAACGAACATTGTAAAACTGAAAAATCGGGAACGAAATAAAAAAATAAAAGTCAGAAATCGCTAAAAAATAAAAGGAAGAAAATAGAAGTGAGAAATCGGTAAAAAACAAAAGGGGGAAAATGAAAGAAAGAGCAAATTTACAAACAAGAAGCGAAAGTGAAAGAAAGGACACGAAGAAGAAGAGAAAGTGAAAGAAAGAACAAATTTACAAACAAGAAGCCAAAGTGAAAGAAAGGACACGAAGAAGAAGAGAAAGTGAAAGAAAGAACAAATTTACGAAGAAGAGAAAGTGAAAGAAAGGACAAATTTACAAAGAAGAGAAAGTGAAAGAAAGGACAAATTTACAAAGAAGAGAAAGTGAAAGAAAGGACTAATTTACGAAGAAGAGAAAGTGAAAGAAAGGACAAATTTACAAAGAAGAGAAAGTGAAAGAAAGGACAAATTTACAA
>JAQGBT010006837.1:0-11840 GCA_034698585.1 Disparrhopalites patrizii | reverse complement strand
ACATTCCTCTCACTGTAACAACACTTTCTCCCTATAAGAGCATTAGCGCCTAAGTCAGGTATCCCTTCAACATTAACGTTTTCTCTATAGCAGCTCCAGAACTCTATACCCGCACAATTTTATTCTTTTCTCACTAAAATATAAATATTTGCGCCCAATTGTGTAAATATTGTTAGAATTTGGGAAATTATCTTAGTTAAACCTGAAAATAATCTTAGTTATTTATTATTAATATTTTTTTACTAATTCTCTACACCAGCAGTTTGATATAAGAGCACTTTTTCTGGTGCAGATAGGGTGCTCTTATAGAGAGAGTCGACTGTATACAACAATTTTCTGGAATAAAAAAAATCCTGCTATGTACAGGATTATTTTTTGTAAGCTTTTCTGGCGGGAATTTATTTCGTGGGCTGTTCGAATAGGAAATTTTGGGGAAAATTCTAATAGAAATTTTTGGATGGGCTATGCCAATGGATATTTTTCTTAGGCTATTCACTGTGTATATTTTTATAAGTTGTTCTAAGAGGGATTTTTGGCGGGCGATTTTAATGTATATTTTTTGTGGGCTATTCTACTAAAGAAAATTTGAAGCTCATCCTAATGGAAAATGTTTGTAAGCTGTTTTACTGGAGAATTTTTCTACACTGTTTAAATTGAGATTGTTGGTAGGCCTTTGTTCCTGGAATTTTTTGCTGGAGAGAACTACATAATACTTACATGGGACTAGCATTTTGCGTGGGAGCCGGCGGAGTGACCTGAATTCCGTTATTCCGTCCCAAAATCCCCGCACTACCCCCTCCTCCTTCCACACTTTCGCCGGCTTCCGTGGTTTCCGCCGAATTCTGCTTTGAGGACGAAGCCACGGCTGGGTAGCGAGCTTTGACGATCTTCGGATTGTAGATTTTCGGGTCGCTCACCTATATTTAGGCCCAAAATGACATTCCTTATAGGGTCTTGTTTATTTGGAATACGAAACAGGAAGGTTTAAGAACATAAAGGAATAAAAAAGACAGACAAACTCAGATAAATCGCTGAAGATAGGAGGACAAAATGGGATGCAGAGTTACAAAAGCAAGACAGTACGGTAAATATGTGATATGTCAGGGAAGACATTGACGGAAAAAGAGTAAAAAGGCCGGTAAAATTAACAAATCGGTGGAAGGAGAGATAAAATTATGCACAAGACGAATGGAGAGAGAAATAGGTCAAAAAACGTGGTAGACTGAAATTTAAATAAAGGGTTAAATGTGATATTAAGAATACTAAATAAAGGGTTAAACGTATATAAATATAAAATAGTTAAATAAAAGGTTAATAGAAAAAGGAGAAAATTAGGTAAAGGGTTAATGGAAAAAAGGAGAAAAATAAATAAAGGGTTAATGGGAAAAAGGAGAAAAATAAATAAAGGGTTAATAGATAAAAAAGAAAAATTAAACAGGGCTCATAGAAAAATATAGAAAATTAAATACAGGGTTAAGGAGAATACAGATAAATTTAAATAAAAGGTTAAAAGAAAAATAGAGAAAATAAACTAAAGGATTAAAAGGGATACGGACATTTTAATAAAGGGTTACAACGGATAGACAATAAATTAAATAACGGGTAAAAAGAGATACACAAAGAGTTAAATAAAGGGTTCAGAGAGAAACTGAGAAAGTTAAATAAAGGGTTACATAGAATATAGAGAAAATTTTAAAAAGCGTTACAACGGATGCCGAGTAAACTTGTAAAAAGCGTTACAAGGGATGCCGAGTAAATTTGTAAAAAGGGTTAAATAGGATATGTATAGAGAAAATTTTAAAAAGCCACAGAAGGGATGCCGAGAAAATTTGTAAAAAGGGTTGAAGGAAATACAGAGAAAGTAATATAAAGTGTCACAAGGTATACAGAGAAAGTTAAATAAAGGGTTGAAAGGGTTACGGAGAAAATTAAATAAAGGGTTAACAGGGAAACAGAGAAAGTAAACTAAAGCGTTAAAAGAGACACAGAGAAGTTTAAACTAAGTGTCAAAAGAGATACAGAGAAATGGAGAAAATCCAGGGGTTACAAAAAATAAATTGGATACACAGAAACAAATAAAATGTGTGGCAAACATTTGAGAGAAGCAAGAAAAATATATGGGAAATGAGGATAAAAATGACGATGAGAAGAATGGAGAGAAGTGAAATTTAATGGACAGAAAAAGTGAAATTAAGCCAAGAGGAAGACGTGAAAAGACATTCGAAATGCGAAAAAAGGGCAGACGAATAGAGAAAAGATAGAGAATATACAAAATGGTAGAGAAATAATTCCATTTGTAAGGAAGAAAATATTTTGGTTGAAGAATTAGAAAGGAAATAATTTGGGAGGAAAGTGAGAGAACAAGTACTGAAAAGTGTATAGAATCAAGAAAAAATGGGACAGTGAAATATGAAGTGGGGAGAGATTTGAGAGGATGATAGAGAAAAATGGAGAGAAAGAGAAATGTTGTGGATATATATACCATTCTGACAAAGAAAGATCGCTTGTATTTCAGATCCGCCTTCTTCTTCTCCTCCAACTCGGCAATCTTCTCCTTCGACTCGTCCTCTTCGATTTCCTTCTCCACTTTCTCATCCTGTCATGTTCATGTGTTGTGTCCCCCGCCACACACACAAATTCAACCCACCCACAATAAAGAAAATCAAAGTCAATTGAACATCAAGAAGCCACAATTTCATTTTTACCCTTTCTTATGTAGTACTATGTAGGATTTCTACTATTTTTGGGGGTGGGGGGAGATTTATATATTTTTTCATTTCCTACAATCCATCCATGTCATGGAGATATTGGGGGATGACGGGGAAAAATGCATGGCAACACCCCCGACGCAAATCCTTTTAGGCAAAGTAGGTGAGACTCAAGGATTTTGACTCCACATTTCACTGCGAGTTCCGGGGGAAAGTTGAAGGATGGGACATCTTGAAGTATTTTAGACAGCACAAGTGAGTTTTGTTATGGTATTCAATTTCTTGGCGCTGGCAAAGAGTACATTTTCTATCCGAGCAAGTAGCAAATGTCCCTATTCTAGCAAAATTAGACGCGCAAATTTTTGCAACAGTGATAAAAGTCGTCTACGTTTCTCCGTGGTTGTGAATTTAAATTTGTACTGATTTAAATTTTAAATGCTTTTGTGGATGCGAATTTAAATGTTTCTGGCGCTTTAAATGTCTCATTGCGAATTTAGCAAAATTTAAATATCTCACTTATTGCGATTTTTGCAAAATTTAAATATCTCACTTATTGCGAATTTTGCAAAATTAAAATGTCTCACTTATTGAGAATTTTGCAAAATTAAAATGTCTCGCTTATTGGGAATTTTGCAAAATTTAAAGTCTATCCGGCTTTAAATCTCTCTCTGTCTGCGAATTTAAATATCTCTCTGATTGAAAATTGAAATATCTGTGTGTTTAAAAAATTTAAATATCTCTGTGATTGCAAATTTAAATATCTCTCTGATTGCAAACTCTGCTGGCAGAATTTAAATATCTCTCTGATTGCAAATTTAAATAGGTATCTTTCTGCTCGCAAAATTTAAATATCTCTCTGGTTGTAATTCCAAATTAACGATAAAAAATGAAATTTCATGAGCGTGAAAAATTTGCATTCATTGATGAGAAACATTTTTTTGGCCCTTCAAATTTAAATTTCATTCGTGTTGCTATTTTAAATTTCATTAATGTAGCAAATTAGGTTAGATTAAACTTTAAGATAAAAATTCTAATTTGTTCGGCCATGCTAATTTAAATTGGTTAATGATGACAAATTTGGAATGCTATTGTTTCGGGAAATAGATAATGGCCTGAGATTTAAATGTCTGAACGCTATCGCATTATACTGGGATGCGAATTTGTTTTCAGTCATAAACTTCTCCCTTAGACCAGAATGTCTCTAAAAAAGGAGCTAGTTTTATATAGTGGAAATAATTTGTTCTCAAAAAACCTGAAATGCAATGTAAATCGCTTTGGTGAGTCAATTAATACCGCGATGTGTTAGCAATAATGTAACATCTTTAAATAGGACTATGGGACAAATGTTTGCACAATTCTAATAAAATCATGTGCTGTTTGGAGATATCCTTGTATTCTATTTTTCTAATTTTCTGTACATTCCCTTTAACCTTGACTGTGATAGATAGTCCAGGTGCAAATAAAAATGACATCAAAGATGGACGCTATAGAAGAAGCCAAATCCACAATTAAATTAAATGAGTAAATAAATTAAATGATGCCACTAAAACCATGCAAATAATATCAATCCAACAAAATATATTCACATGCAAAGAAAAAATAAATTAAAACCATGGAATGCAAAAATAAAAAAAACAGGCTTAACTAAAAATCATGCGTATCAAATTACACACATACTGGTTATTTATTATATCAGTATAATAATGAAGCATAGCAATCATATGTACATGTATAGATAAAATTACTAGGATTAATTAAAATATTTAGTGTCAATTGAAACGCGAACACTGTCAAAAGCCGGGGATTGGATGGTGACATGGAAGGATCAGTAGGAAGGACTTTGTAAGGAGTTCTTTCGCTTTTGAGTGCCGCTCATCTATGGGAAGCATTACATATTTTAAGCATGGGTTATGTCAGGAGACGACGGAAAAGCATAAAACAAATAAGTAACAAAATATCTAAAACATTGATTAACAATCCAAAGAAATACATTGATACATTGATCAATAGAAATAAAACAACAGTCAAATAATATTCTACGTTAACGCACAAGCGTTATCGCAAATAGGTACACACAATGGAATAAATTGTAAAATTCGTAGTTGGGACATGGTGAAGAGTGGTAACAAGTTTTATCTTTAGAAATACGTACAAAATATAATTTAAGAAATTTCGACCGATTGAATTCAATCTGTGTTGGATCTGGTATTATTTAACATTCCAAGCTACTGTGAAAATGGTATTAAAATTCACCATTGCAAGATTAATCTGAAAGTAGCACTAAAATATACTATTCCAAGCTTGTTTAGAAGGTTTACTGAAATTTACGATTTCTACGTAATCTGAAGGTGGTACTAAAATTTACCATTCAAAATTTGTCCGTTGTGGCACTAAAATTTACCATTTAAAATTTGTCCGTTGTGGCACTAAAATTTACCATTTAAAGCTAGTCTGATAATTTCAAAAACTTTGTCACTGCAAAAACTGTGAAATTGGTAAAAAAAACTACTAACTCAAGCATGACTTAAAATCGTACCAAATTTTACGATCGAAGATAAAGAACGTGGTACTAATATTTACCATCAAAGAAAATTTCGTAAATTTTGAAAATGATACCAAGATTAACTATAAAAGATAGATTTGAAAACGGCACCCAAATTTACTATCAAAGAAAGATTTGAAAATTGTACCTAAATTTACTATCAAAGAATTATTTAAGAATTGTACCAAAATAAAAAAATCTGAACATGTTACCAAAAATTTATGATCAATGATTTGAAAATGGCACCACAAACCAACAGAGACAAATACGAAAATGGTACCAAAATTTACCATCAAAGATAAATCTAAAAACGGGACCAAAATTTACCATCAAAGATAAATCTAAAAACGGGGCCAAAATTTACCACGGAAATCGAGCCTAAAATAAATTAAAACATTAGTCTGAAGTGATTGTGTAAAATTCCACACACATCAACTAACAATTGAACTCATACCACAATGACTGCAGTGAATAAAATTGTACTGAAACTCAATCAGCATGATAAAATTAAAAAATAATATTACCATATGAAAGAAACCAAGTGACATTTGCATATAATTCGTAATTGTACGGATAAATATCCTTGAACTGGACC
The DNA here is from genome assembly GCA_034698585.1 of Disparrhopalites patrizii. Taxonomy (NCBI): domain Eukaryota; kingdom Metazoa; phylum Arthropoda; class Collembola; order Symphypleona; family Sminthuridae; genus Disparrhopalites; species Disparrhopalites patrizii. Next base: position 5,995 of record JAQGBT010006837.1, on the reverse strand, counting down.
AGAAAGTATCAGAGTTTGACTGGTACGATCTGACCCAGTAAAAAATGACCGCTAAATGTGTATTATCCTCTGACAACGGAGGGCAAGGAGGTTCATTTGGAGGGGTGCTTTTCCTCCTTCTGCTGATCCTCCTCCTCCTCCTCGCGAACTCCGCCAGAAGCCAGGACGATGGGATTGAAGGCCAAGCTCGCACTCCGACTTCGAGAGGAGTCACAAGCGACGGGGAAATCATCGACAAAGCTGGAGACGGGGAAGAGGCTCCCCCGACGACTTCTGGGAGTGAGACAATCATCCTCCAAGTCGACGGAGGTCCTCTGAATGATCTCATTGATCTGGGACGTGTGTCTCGCCAAGGAATACTTCCTTGGCCCTTCATTGAGGGACATGTACAAGGCCTCAATCTCCTTGCTTGGTCGACGACCCGTGGGCTGGGGCGTGGTGGGGGTGACTGGGGGTGAGATTGACCCGATTACCTGAATGTCCTGGTCCTTGTACAGCTGACTCACGTCCTGCGCATACTCCTTGATCACGTTCCAGGCGTATTCTACAGGATTTTTGCAAACAAAAAATCATATTCACATTCATTCCGGTTCAGAATGTCACAATTTCAATAAGCAATTTCAATTCGCAACGGTTCGCAATTTCAATTTGCAATTCATTTCGCAGCATTTCGCGATTTCAATCCCAAATTTGAATTCGCAACATTTCGAAACTTCAATTTGCATTTCAATTAGCAATTTCATTTCACAATTTTAATTTGCAATTTTATTTTGCAATTTCATTTCGTAACATTTCGTAATTTCAATCCCAATTTTAATTGACAACATTTCGACATTTCAATTCGCAATTTCAATTCACAGTTTCAATTTTCAAAGAGTTTGCAATATCAATTTGCAATTCCATTTCACAATTTCAATCCCAATTTCAATTCGCAAGATTTCGAAATTTCAATTTTAATTACAATTCGCAATTAAATTGGCAAAAGTTTGCAATTTTAATTCGCAACATTCCGAAATTTCAATTTTCATTTCAATTTGTAACTCCATTCACAATTCAAATCGCAACAGTTCGCAATCTGAACTTTCATTTCAATTCTCCATTTCAAGTTGCAACAGTTCGCTATTTTAATTGGCGATTTAAATCTGCAATGTTTTGAAATTTAAATTTGCAATTTCGATAAGCTCTTTCAATTTTATATTTCAATATGCTATTTCAAATTGGAATTTAAATAGGAAATGTTCGCAATTTCACATTCCAACCGTTTGCTATTTGCAATTTCAATTTGATATTTCAATTTGATATTTCAATTTGCAATTTCAATACGCTGTTTCAATTCCCAATTTCAATACGCTGTTTCAATTCCCAATTTCAATAGGAAAAATTCGCAATTTCAACAGTTTGCAATTTCAATACGCTATTTCAATTTTTAATTTCAATAGGAAAAATTGCAATTTCAAATTCCAACGGTCTGCAATTTGCAATTTCAATTTGATATTTCAATTTGCAATTTCAATACGCTGTTTCAATTGGCTATTTTCGATAGGAAACGTTCGCAATTTCAATTCGTAACAGTTCACAATTTGAATTTGCAATTTCAATACGCTGTTTCAATTCTCAATTTCAATTCCCAATTTCAATTCCCAATTAAAATTAAAAATGAAGCCATTGAATTTATGTATATAGCTATGGTTTACCCATATCGGCATCAGTAGCAGTTTCCCTGCAGACGCAAAAGCGTATCACGTATTTCTCATTCAGGGACGCCGGCACCATGTGAAGCTTCCCAGACGCATTGATCATTGACAGCAACTTCTGATTGAGTCCATTGGAGCCTTTCATCCGGAAGCAAACCAAACCCATCTGTCCCAATACAAAAAATATCGTCCTTTACGTCCCTCATTATCACACTTAAATACATACATATACATATAATCCCGTCCAAAAATGGTCACATCATCTTAACCCTTCTATTAATGCTCCATGTTCACCCTCTTTCCACCCTAAAAAAACAAACACAAAAAAGCACATGAGGATTTTCACAGAGAACATCAGCAAAGAAAGGAGAGAAAAGGAGAAAACGAAATTAGGGGAGAAAAAAGAAAGGGATTAACAAAGGGGGAAAGTGGCACAAGGGAAAGGAAGGCGAGACTTTTAGGAATTACACATAATATTTACCCCCCCAAAAAAAAGAACTCATTCATGGAAGAAACAAATGGGATGAATTCATCATTGATGATTGATGTGCGCGGAGAAATGGAGTCTTTATTAGATCCAAAAAGATATCTAGTTCACATTCAGTCGCAACATTAGCTTTCTCCCCAGAAAAAAAGGAGACCGCCATTATAATGGGAAAAGAGAGAAGAAATTGAAGAGAAATGAGGGAGAAAGGGTGAACATTTCCCATTGATTGAGGTCGGATTAGTGTGGAATCTTTGTTGTTCTTCCCCTCCCTTCATTCCCCTAATGGAAGTGTGGAATTAGGGGGAGAAAGTGATACCTCTCATCATTTCCCTCACCAACCCCTTTTTCCTATCTTATCACTTCCCCCCACCAAAACACATTTCCACGGAGGAGAAGGAAGATGTAGGACATGCATGAGTCCTGACAGAAATTACAGTATCAAGAAAAAAGGGATCCCACCCTCATCAAAAGCCCCAGACGAGTAGGATGTTCCCCAAAAGGACGAGGGGAATAAAAGGACCCTTCTATCCTAATGACTTGGCCACACAAATGAAAAGAAAATATCGGGGGGGGGACGTGAAAAAAAATTATTTATTTTACCGGGAACGAGCAGAATGGTGGAAGGTGGGCGGGGGGGTTGTGGGGGAGAAGGGGAGAGGCTCAAAAGAGGATAATAGGCCATGGATGATAACAAGATCGGGAGCAGATGGAAGGAGAGGTTCGACAGGAACGGTAAGAGAAAGCGGAGGGGAAGGAGAGTAACAGATAAAATGGGAAAACAAGGAGATAAGCAAATGGAAGACCGAAATACAGGCATAAATAGAAGGGAGAATCTACGGAAGAAAGAGGGGCAGAGGGAATCCTAGAGAAGCCCCAAAGAGTGACAGAGAGAGTGAAAAATAGTGAGAAACTGAAAGATACCGAAAGAGATATGGCAAGAACCAGCAAGAGAGACAATGATGGTGAGGCTCACGGAGAAATTGTATGAGAAAGAAACAGAGAAATCATAAGAGAGAGGGAGAAACCAAGAGAGAAATCATAAGAGAGAGGGAGAAACCAAGAGAGAAATCGCAAGAGACAGACAGAAATAGAAATAAATCATAGGAGAGAGAGAGAAATAAACAGCGAAAATCGCAAGAGAGAAAAATCGCGAGAGACATGCAAATTAGATCGGAAGAAAGAAAACAGAGAGAAATTTTAAGAGAAGAAAACATAGAGACATTTAGAGAGCAAACAAACTGAAAGAAATTGTAAGAGAGAGGAAAAACAGAGAGAAATTTAGCGAGAGAAACAACAGACAGACATTGTAAGAGAGAGAAAAAACAGAAAGACAACGCAGGAAAATGGTAAAAGACAGAAAACGGAGAAATTATAAGAGCAAAATTGTAAAAACCGAGAGAAATTGTACCAGAGAAAACACAGAGACATTAAAAAAGAAAGAAAATACAGAGAAAACAGAAAGCAATTGTAAGAGAGAAAACAGAAGAAATGGTAAGAGAGAGAAAACAGGAAGAATTTGTAAGAGAGAGAAAATAGGCAGAATTTGTAAGAGAGCAAACAGAAAGAATTTGTAAGAGCGAGAAAACAGGAAGAATTTGTAAGAGCGAGAAAACAGGAAGAATTTGTAAGAGAAAGAAAACAGGAAGAATTTGTAAGAGAGAGAACACTGAGAAAACGCAAAGAAATTGTAAGAGAGTGAAAACAGAAATTTTAAGAGAAAGAGAAAACAGAGAAATTGCAGAGAAATTGTAAGAGAGAGAATACAGGAAGAATTTGTAGCAGAATTTGAGAGAAAACTCAGAAACAATACAGAGACATTGTAAGAGAGAGAAAAGAAGAAGAAATTGTGAGCGGGAGAGAAAACCAAGAGAAATCGCATAGAAATTGTAAGAGAGAGAAAAGAAGAAGAAATTGTGAGCGGGAGAGAAAACCGAGAGAAATCGCATAGAAATTGTAAGAGAGAGAAAACAGAGAAAAATCTCAGGGAAATTGTAAGAAAGAGAAAACAGAGAAAAATTGTCAAAACAAAGAAAAAATGCAGAGAAATTGCAAGAGAGAAAACAAAGGAAAATTGAAAGAGAAAAGATGTATAAACAAAAAGAAATTCTAAGAGAGACAACAGACAGACATTAAAAGAGAGAGAAACCAAAGAGAAATTGTAAGAGAGAGAAAACAGAGCAAACAGAAAAATCGCGCGAGAGAAGGAAAAACAGTGAAATCGCGAGCGAGAGAGAGAAACGCAGATAAATCGCTTGAGAGTTAGAGAAACACGGAGAGAAATTGCTAAATACATATAGAAAAACTGATAAATGGTGAAGATAGATATAGAGAGTAAAAATATATACATATATAGAGTACAAATAGATATAGAGAGACAAAGAGAGATAGCGAACAAAGATGATAATGGTGATTAAAGGAGATATCCAGAAAATAGAGATGAAAAGAGAACAAAAGCGACCATAGAAACCTGGAAGTATAGAGAAAAATAGAGAGGAATGTGATGCCCCAAGAAAAAAAGTGAGTGGAGGCGGGAGCGAGAAGGAAAGGTAAGAGATACACAAAAGCCTCATTAGGGGGAGAGGGAGGCGGGGAGAAAGTAAAAAGCAATTTCATTAGACTCCCCATGAAAGGATGAAAGGGAAACATGGTCCGCCTTTCTCTTCCAAATTAAAGGTAAATACCAAGGCGAATGCTTTCGCAAAGGGGTAAGAACGGCCACTAAGGAATGGCTGAGGACGTGCAAGAGAAAACGTGAGAGAGAGAGAGAAAGTGAGGGAGAGTGAAAGTAAATGGAAGGTGAAGGATCATCATAAGAGGATGAAAGTTGATGATGATGACACTCGTTTGCCCACTTAAATTCCCTTTCCCCGAACTCCTCGAGGACATTAAGAGCCTACGATACTCCCACGGGTTAAATGAGAGGTGACCAAGTGAACTTAAACTCCTTGGGATGTCATGGGCAATAACGTTTCCCCCACAGAAATTATTAGTACCAGAGTGCCACTTCCCTCCATCTTCCCTTGATTCACATCCCATCTTCCACTTTACGGTACATTAACATTCTCTGGGAATTCCGAGATCAATATTCACCCCGAACCTACACATTATTTTTGTATATTTGTTTATATGCGTGCATAGCCATGCATATACATGCATACGTATATAGAAAATACATATTAACTGTGACGACCATTATATAACTGGAAATTGGGAGGGGAAGGAAAGGTAAATAAACAAGGAGATTTAGTACAATATTGTGGATAAGTTTTGGGTTTGGGAGAAAAGGAATTAAAATTGAGAGCCAAAATGAAGTTTCAAATAGTACAAGGTCGAGGATACGCGTAGTGAAAACGAAGGGAAAGGGCAAAAATAAAAAACAATTCCAATTTGCGAGAAAAGTTAAAAACGAAGCAAAAAATAAATAAAAGAAAGTTCAAAAATAACCAAAAAATAATTACAGAAAAAGCTCAAAAATAATCAATTAATAATAAAAGAGAAAGTGCAAAAATATTCGCTAAACTATAAGGAGACAGTTCAAAAATAATCAAGAAATATAAAAGAGAAAGTTCAAAACTAATCAAAAAATATAAAAGAGAAAGTTCAAAACTAATCAAAAAATATAAAAGAGAAAGTTCAAAAATAATCAAAAAATAATTAAAGAGAAACTTCAAGAATAATGAAGAAATAATAAGAGAGAAAGTTCAAAAATAATGAAGAAATAATAAAAAAGAAAGCTGAAAAATAATGAAGAAATAATAAAAAAGAAAGCTGAAAAATAATGAAGAAATAATAAAAAAGAAAGCTGAAAAATAAT
>JAQGBT010006836.1:0-11840 GCA_034698585.1 Disparrhopalites patrizii | reverse complement strand
AGAGGAAATTCACAGGGAAATGCTTTTGGATGTCTTTCCAAAGCCACCACCAACAGCAACAAGAAGTAAAAAAGTAAATCACACCTGGGGTCAGGGATCAACATCAAATTTTGTCTAAAGGAAACTTTTCCGTACAGCTGTTCTCTAATTTACGTCATGTATATTTGCACATATGCGGTCCGGTACTACTACTACATACATACACATACGTATACATATGTAAGGAGTAAATACTGGATCAAATATAGGTACGCGGATCCAAATGGGTGGAAATAGTAGCTGGTGGAAGCTAGCTCTTAACACACCTTTATTTCAATGGGTACATATCACATTGTACAGTACATACATGCATTAGCAAAATGTTTATACAAACACGCAAAAGTTCGACAATATCCTTTCGTGATATGCTTGTCATACAATGAGAATGACACTTGATGTTTATCTGCATATAGGTATATCTGTATAGTCTGAAATATATGCACAAGGGAAGAATATTTTTTTTTTTACTTTATTTTCGACTCCGTCTTTAGATTCATTTAAAGAAAGCAGGCATGAAGGTCTGCCTGAGGCATGAAATGGAACAAGGCAGAGTTCACGTCCTTTTTTCTTCTTCTTTATCATTTTCAGGAGTTTTTTTTTCGTTTCTCTTCACGTATGCTCCTTGTGTTTATATTTCCTGGCTATGCATGCATATCTAAACAGTTTTCAACTTCATCCTAATAAAAGCCAGTCTCATCTCTTGAAAGTGAAGGAAGAGGGGAAAATTCAGACTGAAGAAAAGGAGCATTTTTTTCAACCTAGCTGAATGGAATGAATATCTTCACATTCTCCCGCATTGAATCTTGATCTCTCTCGTTCTTTTTCTCTCTCTCATCCTTTCTTTCTCATTCTTTCTCTCGCTCCTTCCATCTTTCTCTTTTTTATTTTCCCTCTCTCTCTCTCCCTCTCTCTCTCTCTCCCACTCTCTCTCTATTTCTTTTATATTCTTTCTCTCCCTATTTGAATTACTTTCCCAATCTTCCCCCCACGATTCACTCTCCGAATGATCCCACTTGTGCGTTCATTCCTAAATTTTTGCACATGTCCAAATCCCCCATAAAGTCAACAAGAATGTCAACTTGCAAAAAATGCCGTCTACCTTTTACACCCACGGTGCATTAAAATGTGACTTTAAAAATGTAATAATAGTGCAGTTACCCCGTCTCCCTCCTTCAGAAAGACGGTTCGTTTCTTCCTCCTTTTTTTATTATTCACCTCACAACATGTAAAAGTAATCATATTTACATACGTATACACCTCTGACGTTACACTTACCACCTTTAACGCCTGGCAGATTTTTTAAGGGCCATTCACACAACTTTATATAGCTATTCTGAAGCACAGAATCCTTCTTCTTTGTTGCTCCAACTTTTCCCATTGTTGTCATTGACGTGGCTTTTTTAAAAAAATACTATAAAAAGCGAAACCATGAGCAAGACGGTACAAAAAAGGCACACTCCCCTAAAGCAATTATCTTGTGCAGGAGTTCAGAATTACAAGAGCTGTTTATTTATCATTGCTGTAGAATTAGCATGCAATCTATGAATATAAAGCACAAGAGAGAAATCGATTGTTTTTTTGAATTGTTTAATGTATTCACCTTTTGTATATAATTCCTGAGGATACAACTGGAAATTATTTTATACCATGCTCTGTAAGTCTTGTTTTTGTACTCAGGCATAATAATAGGATAATTATTTTTTTTTAGTAATTTACAATCAGACAACGTGTACAAAAGTTAAAACAAATAAAACATATTCTTATAATATTATTGCCAAGGGAGAATATCTCTCTTCTTTTTTTCCCCTGCCATTAAGAGTACAGGTAGTCTTGTCCATCACATGTTCACGTGGTCTCTTTCTTTATAAATATGTCAAACCAACTTTCGTGTAATGACTGCCTTGTGTTGGAACAAAAACCTTTGGCTTTGTTCCTTTTCAAAATCTCCCCAATAATAACTAATATACTTGTAAAATGTTTTTCATGCAATCCTTATCTATAAGTAGTTATCAAACAAGTTTGTGAAATGCAAAAGGGGGCTAGATATTCATCCTCTTATTGGAGAACTTGAACGGCAATGACAAAGGTAAAGTGGACCAACAAGGGGCATCATTATACAACTGTGAAAACATCCTTGCTTTGCGCTCGGCCTCTAATAGATTTTAATTGAACGAAAATCAACAAAAAAAAGCACACCAAGAAAATTTCTGCAATGTCTCTGGGTATATTTAATAACAAATTTGGTGCACTGAACGCAGTTTCAGAAATGGAAAAAAATGAAGCGTTCATCTGTAATGCTCTTAAGACTTTCATACGTTTTATTTAAACGCAGGTTTAACGTCGGGCTTTTTAAAAATATACAAAGCCGCCTAACTGAACTTTTATTAATTATCATCGTAAACTGCGATTTAATAACTACGGAAATAAATCCCACCAACTTAATTCCAATAATTTACTTAGATGGTTGCCATTATTTTAACAAGGGTAACAGTTGCCACCATACAATCATCACATAGCATAGAAGCTAATTGCTAGTTTTTAATTACGCAAAATGTAAATTTCACAAATTTCACCAACGGTACAAAAATGAAATTGTATTTAAGTGGCTCCGAAAGTGTATTTAAGTCTAGTAATGTTCTTCATTCACATTGGACGTTTAGGAGGTAGCGTGTGCCAGACTTCAAATTAGCCCTCACACAAATATTAAAGGCAGAAAGTAAAATTTTTCCTGCCGGACCAGAATTTCAGCTGCCATTCAAATTTAGCTAAATTAAAAGAATGTTTTTCGTGTTTTCATTGTCATTCATTCTTGGCCATTTAATTGTATACACTAAAACAAGTTAACGCATGTATTTTTGTAACTCCTTTTAGATCCGAGAAATGACTGCAATTTTCATGAACATGATAAAAGTATATACTATATATACCAAGTATTGAAGTGACCCGAAATTACTAAACCTTTGAATTTATTAATTTACGGTAAGTGCGGGTACAAATAAGTACTTGAAACATTTATAACGGCTACATAATGCAATATACAATGTACTCCCTATTCTCGACGTTTGCATATCGCGCCAAATAGCAAGGTTGTGCAAATTACTAATTAGTATCTCTACTACCACCGCTACCTCGTGTAATACAGTAGCAAAAACGCCGACCCAACTTTAAACCACACGATCCAAAAAAAACGCCCAAAGATACTGGCACAAACCAGATTACATATAATAATGGAGAGATGCATCCTCATATCTTTTCCCTTGACACTCACAGAACTAAAATCACATTACAGTTCTGTATCCACAAAATTTGCAGCTTAAATTTACTTTAAGCATACAAAACAGGGGTTCTCTCTTAATGATATCAAATCATTCTTTGTATTAAAACACGACTTGTTTATACACATTTCTCTACATATTCTTTACACTATTACACAATAATAATTACTCTTCTCCCTATAAAGCACAACTTGCAAAGGAAAGAGAAAAACAGGGTACAAACACAAAGTTTGTGCATGTGTGTATAGATAGAAATGTGTACACAAGGCAGAGAGATAGAAAGAGAGAGAGAAAAAACAACAACTTTCTGGTGAAAAAGTATTATGGAATTAATTAGGTACATGTGCCACCACGTAATACCTCTCCGCACGTTCCAAGAATCTTGGCTGCGATTAGCTATGTCATGCATTTCGTGTGAGCTACCAACATGCATCGCCTTTTTTTTGCGAGTCGACAGTGATTGAAGAAAATAAAGAGCAGGAGAGAGAGAGAGAGAGAGAGAGAGAGAGAGAATTAGCGAAATAGCGAATGCAGCGAACTCCCTTGCCCCACAGATGTGAATTTGAATGAGTATGAAATACATGTGGATTTTCCTCCTGCTAAATACTACAAGGCAAAGTACACAGGCATTTCATGATTATATGGAACTGGCACCATTTACTACTCGTCTTTTCTGGGCCAAAGGCAAGGTGTGTGTGTGTAGCACTGGCAATATGTAGTGGCATTATTATAAAATAAAATCGGCTATCACCATAAAACCTCTTGTCAGCTTACATAAGAGAGCGAGCGAGCGAGCGAGAGAGAGAGAGAGAGAGAGAAGGGAGTGTGTGTGTAGTGTGTATGGATGGTAGAATTATTACTATCATCATTAGTATTAAGCAAATGGTAAAAAAGTGTTTACGTCTGGAATAATCCTGATACACATCAGCTTTCGTCTCTCCTTATGCATTAAGAATGTCACAGTGTAAAAGTGTGTGGATGTGGATGCCATGGAGTGTTGTTTTTTACAGTATGGATTGGGTATAAAAAAGCATTGTAATTGTCAACACTGTGTATATACAATATACATGTGTGGCTTCGAGAATCTCTGTCTCAAAAAAGGCTTTGGGTTCCAAAAGGTATTAAAAAGCTATGGAAAGTTTATCGTCGCTATAATACAGAATGGATAAAAGTGCGACAGGTTAAAAGACAATCTTGTCTTTTTTTTTTTTCAATAGCTTTTTGTGCAGGACTTTTGAGCAATTTTGTACTGGGTGGGACAGTGGCTCAATGGTTGTACAATTCTATATAGTTGTCTCGAGGGGCTCTATAGAAATTTGTTTCGATTGGACCGACCCTGATCGAGCACTTCCAAACGCTGGCCCAAACAAATTATTCCGGGCTCTCGTACACCGTGGAGGTGGGTGAAGTTCATCGGTAAATACTAAATATACGATGTGCCTTATATTATACGTATACGTATTACGTATACATAATCACTGTGAGTTTTAACGGAGGAAAAATTGGTGCAAATATTTTAATACGAATTCTTTGGGAAGGTAGAAGGTCTTCACTTCCGCGGACATTATATAGATAAATAGATACTATACAAAGTCTAAAATGGGGTTAAGCTTCTAGAATGCAGAGTTATATGCACGAGCAATCAGCCATGCATAATGGAGCACTTAACATTTTGTATTATGTCGGTTATTAGGCTTCCTTTTGCCCTAGCATGTCCCAGTACTATACAACTGGACTGGGAGCATACGAGACAAGTGAATTAAATCCTTCTCTCAACTGTTCTAAAAATGAATTTTGCGTATGGTAGCTGATACTAGTTTTTAGTTAAGCCCTTAAGTGTCCCTAAGAATCCAACCTTCAGCAGAATATCAATATAAGTAGGTCCTTTACCCACAATATGCACAAAAGCAGGAACCTCCATCCCGACTGTGACCCCGTTACAGGTGGAGTGGGAGTACAATTGTATATACATTATAGAAGAGCGGAAAATTTTGAGACCATGGCCCAGCAAAGAATAGCACAGGGCATCCTCCATCCATGCATAATTGAAGATGTTTGAACAAACGGCGGGAGAGAGTTTTTTGTATTGATAAAGCATTAATGGAGGAAGAAAGAAAGGCTCTCATGGAAGTAAAGGGGAAGTTCAGTGTCAGATAAGAGGTAGAAAGGTGTCCTTTATTGGATTCTCCATAATACGTACCGAGTAGTATGCTTCTTTTTTTTTGTGATACAACATGTACTTTTTTCCCATTATCTATCCCCTCCTGTCATGTACATTTTCCTGATGCTTGGTATAATAATAATGCTGATGATAATAGTTATAATAATAATACTAAATTCTCTTGCTGTACCATGTACTCTGACATGACATAAGAGAAAAATGGGCAGACACATACAGACATTACAACACATCTGCATTCATTGCATACATACATCAAACTAAAGACACATAAAAGTAGAGGGGAAGGAGGTTACCTTGGATTTGGTGATGGTATGGGTTGCCAATTTGACCACGGCAAAATTCCCTTTCCCTATCGTCTTCTCCAGCTCGTAGTAGCCCACCCGAACCAAGCTTTCCACTTTGTGGTTCGACATGGTCTCCCCGCCTGTCCTTGTCCAAGACAGTGTCGTCCTTTTTCAACCGTGTCGATTATTCCCCTTCCAGGTACAAGTAAATTACAGTGGACGAGAGCATCTGACATCGGATCGCACCATTCAGTGATTTTTTTTTATGTACAAAATATTTTTTTTGTTTATTTTTTTTAACAAAAACAAATTGATTCAGGGTATTAACTCTCCGCACTTTTTTTTTTTATTCTTAAAAGTTCAACATCAACTGCATCGTCTCATTTCGCCGCGGGGATAAAGGGGTAGGGATCCATTTTTGGAAGTGCCTAAAATCAAATAATACCAAACTAAATGTTCACATCATACTTACATATCATTAGACGTCCGTATATATGTATATGCATAAATATATCCAGTAATATTTATCGAAATTGCTGGATCAAATACCACTGTTTTCATTTCTGGAGAAAACAATCAATCTATTTAATTAGCAATTCAGGCCCCCACGTGCTTGTCTTTTTTTCCCGTTATTTAACTATGGTGTCAATAAACTGTTATAAAGTAAAAGAGGAGGTGAGTTTGTCCAATAAAATTCAACCGCAACTTCTATATACTATATACACATACATATTTACATATGTATATAGGTATATAAAATATACTTTCTTTTGCGAAATTATTCGCGAAATTTCAGTTTCCCGCCTATTGCCATTGAATCCAGGACAGAATCCAATCTTTTTACTCTCCCCAAGAGGCATTCTCCCCAGATTCCCATGTCATGTCTTCCCCAATTGAATGGGACAGGGCCATTTAGCAAGAAAAATAAATTTAATAAAGAATGAAACTGGTCCTCCCGCACTTCCATAAAAATCCTACTGGGATGCGGCAAATAATAAAAAGGGGGAAGGCCCATCTCAGGAATCATTGTTATGTATGAAGGAAAACGTCTTTTTTCTTCCGTTTTTTTCTCCCTCTCTCTCTCTCTCTCTCTCTCTCTCTTTCAATCCTTTTTAAAAAGGTATAAATGAAGAGAGAAAAGTTGCCTCTATTATTCTTTTAAGATTATTACATTTTTGTCCAAGTGTGAATGTTTTCCTAAGAATTATAAACTAGCATTTTTGTAGTAAAAAAAACCTCCTTTTCCCCTACATTAAACTTTTGCCAATTTTAAGGATTCCGTGCACGTTTCCAGCCCCGAAAATGATGTTCGGAGAGGAGAAAAGACAGAAGCGAGTGAGGAATTAACAATTAATGGGTTGAATCACATTGCGACACACTTCTCACACGCAATGTTTCTACATACATACATGTATAGGTATTAGGTATAAAGCGTAGGAGTAGTAGTATAGGATATAAGTGTAAATCAGAATGAGGAAGGGTTAAACTATTGAATGTGTTTATTATAATCCTGTATAAAGTACGTAGATTTCGAATTGAACACGAAAGTGTGTACCTTTCCCCCTTTTTTTGACTATTCCTTGTTATCGAGCATGTAAAAAATGATCGAGACAGCTATTTTACGCTCGTATACATGTGTTTTTGTGCTTCACTTTTCACTTCCTTGTTTTACTTCATTTACTTGTACTTGTTTTATATTCCCTATTTTTCTTTTGGTTAATGCAGAAAAAATAAATGGTATATTTGCTCTGTGGTTAAATCTTAAATTTCATACATTTTCCTACTTAGCCCAGTTAACATTAAACATAATATTACCAGAGAGCGAGAGAAAGGTGGAGATCGAGTAAAGGATTTCGCGAATTCAGTGCGAGAATTTTTAGCGAGACATTGCCAAGAGAGTGATGAAGGATCTTAATGTTTTTTGCTCTCGCTTTTATATTGACATCGACTTCTAATAACCAAGTGCCAGATAACTGCCATTGGAGTGTGAATACACATCGAGAACCAGATTAAACTCGAATCATTCAGGTGTGGAGAGAGAGAGAGAGAGAGAGAGAGAGCGAAGGGAATCTTTTGTTAAATGCACCTGAATTCTCTGCCTTTTCCCAAGACAAAAGCATGATAATAAATATTATATATGCCTTGTTTTTCTACAATTTTTCAGTTATTATGTATGTGATTTAAAATGAAAGTATATATACCTAATGTATTTTTTTTGTCACGAAAGAATACACATGAACACGCTCCGTCACTTTTTTGGAACTTGACAAATTAAAAATGTGAGGTTTCTTCTGGTAATTGTTGGTAAATTGCTTTTTCTGAAATAATTATTAACCGCACCTTAGGCATGAGGTGGCAACAACAAATAATTAAATATAGCTATGGCTGACAAGAAAACATTTTTGCTCCAAGGAAAGGACCAAGGACTTGGTCAAAACTTCAAAACACCACGACAAGCAATGCAAACTTCGAATGTGATAACGAAATTGTTAGGTTTCTTTTCAAAATAAATTGCACCCATTTGTAACTTAAATTGACTGAGTTTTGCAAACTGTTGACAACTTTCATAACTGTGTAGGCACAAATAAGAGCAACCAACCACTGAATTGTGCAAGGGCACCGAAATTACTTCAAAAATACTTGATGGAAATGATAAAGAAAGCCCAAACTTGATTGATCAAATATTATTGACATTTTTGTTTACTCCAGAAAAGTCCATGTTGGTGCATTAAAGTGCATTTGTTTTACAAATCCAAACATTTGATTTGTTGTAATTAGAGTACATACGTTATCACTGTTCTTACCTTGATTGGTTTCTAGGTTCCACCTTCCAATTAATCCAGTATGTACTATTGAATAACGTTGAAAGATTCCCGATGAAAAGGGAATATTTGAGGTACCGATAAAACTCAAGGTATTTAAAGCAGATGAAAGAAATCACAAAAATAACGATGAGCCCAAGAAAAGAAAAACTAATTCAATTAGTCGTGTATCCAACAATGTCTCGGCTCCGTCGAAATATTTATACCAACTGAATTATTGATTTCAATCCGAACAGCACGCACAACTTAGATAGGGTCAACCAAAAAGAAAAAAGGATTGCGCAATGAAATTGAAACTAATGTCCACTAAACAAGTCTAAACACTATTATAAATAACAAAACACAATGTAAACTGAATCACAATTTTATTCCTTTCCCGTCGTAAAAAAAAAAATTGATGATATGAACGATAATAGTGGGAGGAAATGGAGCAATTTCTGTCACAAAACTTAAAAATAAAACGGTTGAAGCACAAAAATACAACAGAAAATTAAACTTCCAAACTTAATCCAAAACAAACTGTTGGAACCAAAAAAAATAAACAAAACAAAACAGGAAAACAAACGATGAACTTCGTTTAAGCACTTAATTAGTAATTCTCTCGGTGGAAAGATCCCCCACGTGATGAACGGGAATCATATATATTTTGATGTTATCCAAATCAAAATGTTCCAAAGGATATTCAATTTCAACAATTGCTTCTTTTGAATCCAGTATTATCAACAATTAATTCTTGCGGGGGAGGATGGAAGTGGTAAAGGATCGAGATTTTGTAATTGGATCAATTTTAACTGGAAGGACCTTTACATGAATTGAATTTTTCAAATTCAACAATTTCCAAAAAAAAAAATCCATTTGTTGCTATTGTTGAGAGGACGGGGGATTTTTTAGGGAATTGGGGCCAGAGAGAAATAGAGAGAGAGTGAGAAAATGTGGTTGAAATAGTAGAAATTGTGAACACTGACTGTTGCCTCCGTGTGTGACTTGATGATTTGAGCTCTTGGGAAGAATGAATTGAAAAGAAGAGCCAAAAAAGACTTTATGCGAAGAAGAAGAAGTGTATTTGAGAAGAAGAGGAAAAAAGAGAGCCAGAGAGCCTCTCTCAACTCCTTCCTATGCCAAGGGTTTTGTGAACGAGAATGGTGATTTCGAAGGCTGAGAGCAAGGAAAAAAGGGAGGAATTGCAAAAAAAATGTGGATGGTCTCTCTTCGTTCCTCACACATATAGCATGCGTATATGCTATTTCATATGGACAGCTCCGAGTGTTGTGAGGAAAAGGTGAAGTCTTTTCTCCAGCCACTCGCTTTTCCACTGGAATTCCATCCAGCGATATATCCTTGCTTCCGCTATTATTTTCTATAGCTCTGGACTTTTGTCTATAGTCTATATAGGCCATTGAGAGTTTCATTGAGGACGCCAAGGATAAAACGTACATCCATTACAGCCCCACACAACACCTTACACATCTACAGGGTGTCCAGCACTTTTCAGTCCCACTATTCTGCGCATGGAGAATTTTCTTGAAGGTATTATAGGCTGGGGGGACCATAAATGTGGCGGAGTTCCAATTCGTGGCGGTAGCTCTCATTAGGGGAGGGGGAATCCAGCATATCTATGGGCATACAACTTTGCTAAAACTAGAACTTTGCTGGAGCAAAGACGCGAAAAGTTAAAATCGTTCAGCCTCAAAAACATTATACTTTTCACTGATTCCGCGCTTAAATTAGCTCTGAGATCACTCAAAATAAATTTCAAGCCTGAAAACACGCGTTCTACGGACACTTGTGTAACCGGAAAAGTGAGAAGGAATCCAATAACTTCGCGAAAAAAATTCGAATACCCAGTTTGGCATTAAATCAATTGAAAAATATTAATCTGGCGGTCGGAAATACACTTCACATTCTCGTATTTTAACAATTCTTCCTCAAAAACTGCATAAATTTGGTTTTCTCCATTTCGTTCAACTAGTTCGTTTTTAGTAGACAGCCATTGGTCGTAAACGTCATCTTCGCAAATGGGCACACATTCAACGAGCTCAACTTCAGTCTCCAAATCTGAATTCTGGCTATCAGCTTCACGCAATTTTATAATCCTTTTGGCCAGAGATAGTATATCCTTTCGAATGTCCGACAGTTTGTCATGTGGTACCACAGATTTATACCGAGGATCTACGTAAATTGACATCAAAACACTCGGATTTGTCATCAGAATTTCTTCTCTATTTTCAATGGACTTCCAAAATTCTGTAGCCATCGTGCTGTTTTGCTGCTTGACCGCAAGTTTCATTTTAGTCCATACTTCGTAAAATTCCCCTGAAATGTGTAGATAATAATATAAGCTACAAGACCGAGTTCATTTTTTTAATACTATTAGCATTTTTCCGGAAAGACCATACTCGCTGTTAGTGATTTTAGTTGAAGTGACGTGGTAGCTAATTTTGCCGGTCCAGGAACGTCAGCTAACGTCTTCAAATTTGCCAAGAAGCTACACTGCATGCGCTGGGGTGTTAATATTTTCTGATCCACAATCTCCTTGACCACTGATTCAATTTGCAAAAGACTGTCTAACATAGTGCATGTAGAAGACCAGCGCGTGTTCACATCAATAGAGGGTATGATCGATTTTTTGGTCTTCCGCATGTAGCGCAAACTAGGCGTTCTAAGTTTACGCACAAACCATCTTGCTCTAACAATCACAGCTTGAATGGTCTACTTTTTGACAAAATCTCCAACTGCCAGTGGCAGTGTGTGAGCTGCACAGCGCATCAGCTTTAACCACGGAATTTTTAGCTCTTCATGTACGGGCTCAAATGCAATATCGCAATCTCCAACGCAGTCGTCGTCAGGTTCTTCTGGCTCATCAGTCGAAAATGTTATATTGCATTACAAATATGGCAGCATTCGCTACATGTGTATTCAGTCCTTGCATGTGTAAAGTTTTGTTACTATTATCCAATATATTCGTGTATGAGGATAGGAATGTGCAATCCAAAGCAGCGCAGCGTTATTGAGCAGAAATATACTGAGAAAACACTACCTGAATCGCTGTCGCTCTCCTCGTCACCATCTTCTTGCAGGGCACACTTCTTAAATGCAGAAACGAAATTTGCACCATTGTCAACTGTTACCGAATGTATCTGCTCTGAATTGATTTTGAATTCTGTCATAGTGTGTTCCAAATAACGTAAAATAGCATCTGCGGTGTGTGGTTTCATGAATTTCATTCACGGCTAGGGTG
>JAQGBT010006835.1:0-11841 GCA_034698585.1 Disparrhopalites patrizii | reverse complement strand
GTCTCTTTCTCTCTCTTTCTCTCTTTCTCTCTCTTTCTCTCTCTTCCTTTCACTTTATCTCTGTTTCTCTCACTTTATCACTATCTTTCTCTCCATTTCTGTCTCTGTCTCCCTTTTCCTCTCTGTTCCACCCTATTTCTCTCTGTTTCTCTACATTTCTGTCTCCTTCTATTTCTTGCTCTTTCTCTCTCTTTCATGCTCCTTCTCTCTCTCTCTTTCTCTCATTTTTTCTCTCTTTCTCTAATTTTGTCTCGCTCTTTCTCTGCCTTTCTCCCTGCCTTTCTCTCTCCTGTCTGTTTCTCTCCCTTTCTCTCTCTGTTTCGCTCTCTCTTGCTCTCCCTCTCTGGTTGTGTTCCTTTCTTTCCCATTGCCACTTTCTCTCTCTTGTCTGTCTCTGTTGTCCCTGAAGATATTGTGATGGAACGACGTTTTGCTAATATGCAAGTCCTATTTCCCCCCAACACTTTTTGTCTTGTGTTTTTTTCCTTCTCCATCCTACAATTCCTTTGTTATTTGCCTTCCTCCTCTTCCCTTCAGTCATTCCTCTTGAATTGTTCTTCCTCCTCCTTGTGAGACTCCTTGGGGATTTCCACCTCTTTTCTCTCTCTAACTTCTGCCGGAGTTTCTTGTTCCAATGTTGATAATCAGGTCTCCTTTCCCAATCTTTTGTATCTGGGATTTTTTTCCCTTTCTATTTTGTCTTCCACATCCTTGTTTTCGTCTTCCCTTCCCAATCCCTTTTCTTCCCCTTCTTCTCCAGTGAGTGTAGAAGTTTGTGGGGATAAAGAGTGATTATTTCTTTTGCTAACGAACCACGGATCAACACCGGAGAGAGTCACCTCATCATAATAATAGTGACAACAGACAACATTTCTTTCCCTTTGTATTGACCTTTCCTTCAGGTTTTCTTGCTTTCTTCGTCTCTCTCTTCCTTCGTTTCTCTCTCCATCTCTCTCTATCTCTCTCTCTCTCTCTCTTACTCTGTTGGTTCCTCCCAGCAGCTCCATGCCACCTCGTGCGTTACTGCTGGAGAGTTGCTTGGGAGAGTTGCTTGCTTGATTTTCCTCCTGTGGATCAGGATAACATTTTATGTACATTATTATCATCATTATTATTATCAACAACATTATTATGATTGCAACTTATTATTACTCCGTTGTTTCCTTCCAGTTCTCCCTCCTCTCCCTCCCGCTCTCTCTCTCTCTCCCAATTTTGTTTTTTTTTAAAAGCAGACATATATTTTTTATACACTTGTTTTTTTAAAAGAATATTATCCCATAATGTTCTCACCGTGAGTTTTCCCTTCTACTGATTCTTCCACCATCATTATGATTGTTCCAGAGGAGT
This sequence comes from Disparrhopalites patrizii, assembly GCA_034698585.1. Classification (NCBI taxonomy): domain Eukaryota; kingdom Metazoa; phylum Arthropoda; class Collembola; order Symphypleona; family Sminthuridae; genus Disparrhopalites; species Disparrhopalites patrizii. The sequence goes on along the minus strand of JAQGBT010006835.1, from coordinate 10,494 downwards.
CAGAAGATAATGAGAGGTAGTCAGGGTAATGGGTGATGTCTCAGTCTTCATCATTTCCCTCTTCTTCTTCTTCCTTTCTTATGAATATTTATATGGAAAACAAACCATTATTACGAGTTTTCCAATCCCTCCTTATTACTCCCTACAGATATAATGCCATTTGGCTGTATAACAGTCCACATTATAATGTATGTGCGTCCTAATAATTTGTGGCTGGAGCTCTCGTAAGCACACATGTGGCGCTAATGGGAGACGTTATAGGAAGGGGGAAAAGGATTGGGGATTTCATTTACAATTATTACTATGATTGGGACCACGTCAATATGATTCGGAGGAAGAAATGACGTCGGATATATGTAGAGGAATAGAGATGAGACGGAGACGGAGATGGAATGACATAGGTTTATTTGATTTTGAATTTTTTTTTTCTCTCCATACAAAAGCTTGAGGCAGGAGTCAAGAAAAGTTTTGTATGCATAAGACATGTGGAACACCAGTAAAAAAAATTGATGGTATCAATGTTCCTTGGCGTACACGAGGAGCTTTTGGAGAGAGAGATGGAGAAAAAAAACGTGAGAGGTGATTGTAATGAGAGCAAAAGCAATGCGGGATGAGCTATGTGTTTTTATTCCGTGTTCCCACTCTCTTTGGTTTGAATTTGAAAAGGCGTGAACATCAATGTACGGATCAACATTCTGGGTTAACCTTGACGTTGATGTGGAGCCGTATTGGAAAAAATGGGAGATGGGAAGACAGAAAGGGATCAAAAATGTTATCAGAGCCAGTAAATTATGGAGAGGGAAAGTGTACAAGTGTACAAATCCAAGAGAAGCATAAAACTATAAAAAAAAGCAAGAGAAAAAGGGAAACAGAGGGAAAGAAGAAATTGAAGAGAAAGCGGAAAAACAAAGAGAAAGACAGACAATGGGAAAGATGAATTGCAATAAAAAAAAACCAGAATTATGCACACACAAAACTTCACCTCTACTTTTTAGCAAAGTAATTAGAAAGCCCTGGTAAAGGAATGAACATCAAGTTAAAACAATAATTGTCAGGAAAAGAAAGGAAATCCATAAATAAATAAAAAATATTCCTCCACATTTCTTGGTATGTACCAACCCAAAGGGAAATACTAATAAAAACAAAAGTGCCATACAACCACCCTCTCTCCCCACCCTCCCAATTACAATTTGTCTGATCGTAGAAAATCCATTAAAAATATTTCAATCCTCCTGCCAAAGTCATAAAAAGAAAAGAAGAGTGTTTGCAAGAGTCTCAAGAGCGTGCATTCAGAAAAATGACTTGTTAATACCTCCATACGCACGTGTTTTAAAAAGTCAAATAAATACCTTCTCTCCACACTCTTCTCCTTTCGTCCTCCTTCTCCTCCGCCGGCGCGAAAACACAAAAAAAACACGGAATAAGTGCAGAGCGAACGATCATTCGTATGCACACTGTTCATAATAATAGTAATAATATTTTTTATTGCATTGGAACAGCAACATTATCGCACACAAAAGACACACACAAACACATCCAAAACTCACCCAAGACGGCGGTCTTCTCTCTTTCTATTTCTTTCTCTCTTTTTCGCGCTATTTCTCTCTTTCTCTCTTTTTCTCGCTATTTCTCTCTTTCTCTCTTTATTTCTCTGTTTTTCTCGCTATTTCTCTCTTTCTCTCTTTATTTCTCTCTTTTTCTCTCTTTATTTCTCTCTCTCTTTCTATCGCTATTTCTCTCTTTCTCTCGCTATTTCTCTGTTCATCTCTCCATTTCTCTCTTCATCTCTCTATTTCTCTCTTCATCTCTCTATTTCTCTCTTTATTTCTGTCCCTATGTCTCTCTTCTACTTCTTCCCTCTCGCTCTCCAGCAGGCCTTGTGCCTACGAACAAATAGAGAGGACATGTCTTGACGTATTCCCGGTGTACACAGAGGAGTTTGCAGGAGAATGCGTTACAAAGGGAAAGAAAGAGAGACAGAGAGAGATGAAGCAGAAGAAAGGAATTGGGAAGGGGAAGAACAAGTCAGTTGTTGTTGTTATTAAGGTTGATGATTATGATGAGGTTTGTAAAGACACAAGAAGAAGAAGAAGAAGAAGAAGAAAGGGAGATGAGCATTGGAAAAACATTGATTTCGCAGGTGAGTGTCAATGAAGATTAATGGGGGAGATTAGTACGTGTTAATGTGGGGGGATATTGGTTCCTTGGCACGTTCATTATTCTCCCCTCCCCCCTCACATTTATTTCCATATGTCTTACCCCATAATAATAATGCCCCCCTCTTTAATACACATGGACCCAGACACACACATGGAGATTTTTGGTCGTGGAATTTGCGCATTGATTGATTAAACAAGTTTTCTCACTTATTATGTCTTGATGTGACTCGAGTTTTTTGATAAATGATACTGGTAATTATTATTATTTATTATTCAACTCTCTCTCTCTCTTCTTCTCCGTCTCCTATTTCTCCCTTCGTATTTTTTTACCCTTTTTCAAATATATACATACAACAGTGAGTGCCTGGAATGGTTCAACAAGGTCATTAAACTCAAACAATGCTCACTCATCTTCCCTTATTATATTTTTCTATTCCTTTTTTTTTTCCTTCTCCATCTTTTTCTTCTCATTCCTCCTCCTCCTCCGTCTTCTTCGTCATGTGTGTGAATGTGTATTTTTGCCACACATTTCTCTCTCTCTCTCTCCTTTGGCATCTTGACTATAGTCGGATTTAGCTGAACATACCAAGCCAACAACAACATGATTTGCGTCAATTACCTTTTTTCTTTACCATTTCTCTCTCTCTCTCTCTCTCTCTCTCTCTCTCTCTTTCCTTTCCTTTCATTCTTCTGTGAACAACTGTACAGAAGTCAATGGAAAATAATTGCTCCTGTACAAGCAGGAGGTGAGTGGGTTGTGTGTGAGTTGCGGAGCCTACACGGAGATATTTTCTTTAAAGGAGACCATACATAGATAGACACGACACACATAAGGGAAATATTACTATTATTACCATTTCTATTATTATCCCCTCAGCTCATCCTTCTTTTACCTGACTTTCAACTTTTTTTTCACGTTTCTTCCCCTCTTTTTTTTTCTCTCTCTCTCTCTCTGACTTTCCCCCCTTCTGATTCTCTTTAATTTCAAGAAATTCCAGCCTCCTTAGAAGAGGGACAATAGTCGGGGTAATAATAGTAGCAAAAACTTCCCTTCTAATTACATAGCACATACAAGACATGACCACGACATGGTTTCAAAATGATGTTCCTTTTTTCCCCCCGAAAAAAAAACGTACATAATGTACACTGAAGCTTGTACAAATGTGTACATTTTGAAAATTTTTATAGTGCTTGTAATGCAAGGCTTAATTCATACTTTGTTAAGCATCTCCCTTCCTCTTCATGTCGTTTGTCTCTTCCCTAATTGTCGTCCCCTCATCTTCCCCATTCATTCAGGGAGCAAAAGAGCCAAAGTAAAGAAAATATTTGTGTACAGTGAGATGTCGGCAAACAAAAGGGTAGAGAGAGAGACGACTTGTACAGAAGCCACGAAAATCCTAAGTTAAAAAAAGGATAATACAAGTAAAAGGGAAAGTCTCAGGGAAGAAAATCTGGCTGCATTTCCTGCCTAGTAAACCCAGAAGAGAGAAAGGAAGAAAGAGACACGAGAGAAACAAACACGACAAACTAAAATCATCCCCAGTAATGCCCAGGAAACATTTCAAAATATCTTCAATTACAAACAGAAATTTCAGTGAGAAAAAAGATCAGGAGATACGAAGAGTTAAAACAAAGAGAAAAAGAAAAAAAAATCAAGACAAGAAAATAAATCAAGGAGAAAAAGTGGAAGAGAGAAGGCAAGGGAAGATAGAAGAAGGGTAAAGAGAGAGGTAAAAACCAAGACAGGAAGATGACAGCGAGAAATATGAGGGTAAGCAGCATGATAGGAAAATAAAATAAATGAAAGAAAGAGACAAATTAATGGAGCAAAATAGGAAATATGATTAGAGAAATGGAGAGAAACAGCATGAGAGGACAATAAAAATAAAAAAAGAGACAAATTAATGGAGAAAGAAAGGGAAAAAGGATTAGCGAAATGGGGAGAACCAGCAAGAGAAGTGAAAAATATGAAGAATAAAACAGACAAACAGAGATGAAAAACGGGCACGCGGGAAAGGGAGAAAGATGCACGTAAGAGATAACTAGAAAGAGAGGAGAACAACCAAGGAAAATAAAAAAGAGAGGAGAACAAGGAAGAGAGAGAGAAAGAAAGATACAAAGAGAGAGAGAGAAAGAAAGATACAAAGAGAGAGAGAAAGAAAGATACAAAGAGAGAGAGAGAGAGAAAGAAAGATACAAAGAGAGAGAGAAAGAAAGATACAAAGAGAGAGAGAGAGAAAGCTACAAAGAGAGAGAGAAATAAAGAAAGATACAAAGAGAGAGAGAAAGAAAGATACAAAGAGAGAGAGAAATAAAGAAAGATACAAAGAGAGAGAGAAAGAAAGATACAAAGAGAGAGAGAAAGAAAGATACAGAGAGAGAGAGAGAAAGAAAGATACAAAGAGAGAGAGAATTGAAGAATCACCAGAACGAAGATTACGTTAAAAAATTACAAAAAAAAAATTGGAATCAAAGAGAAAAAAAGTGGAGAGAACACAGAAGTTTGAAAGTAATTGGGTTCATTTATTTTGGGTGGAAGCAGGAAAAAAAGATAGAAAAAACTACGGAGTTAGTTAGTGAAAAGAAAGGAGAGGAAGGTAATGAAAGAGTCTCTCACCTGTATTTGTCATAGTGAGATAAAGCCCTATGCGAGAGAAATAGAGAGACAGAGAGAGAGAGAGAGAGAGAGCATGGAGAAGGCGTAGTAATAGGAGTAATAGTCAACTTGTGAAGATTGTGTGTGTGCGAGTGCAGGACAGGGCAAGCGCTGTCAGGTAACGTACGGAAAGAAGGATGAGTTGCGTGGTAGTTGTTTCTTTTTAGTATCTAACTTGTAGCTATCCAGTCTCTCTCTTTCTTCTCTCTCTCTCTCTCTCTTTGGCTCAGCAAACTCGCGGAGCTCCAGGAGCTCATCAACCCTTTGCAAATTCATTAACAGAGAGAGAGAGAGAGAGTGAGAGGGGAGAGAGAGAGGGAGGATTTTAGTCTTTCGCTGAGGCTCTTTTCTTTTCTCTCCCCAACACTAATTTCGGCGCAAGCTTCACCTCTCAACCTATTAGTACGCTGTAGCTGATGCCGGTGGTTTTGTGGGCATTGCGCACACATACACACTCTCATGCTCTCTCTCTCTCGCCCTCTTTCGCTCTCTCTCTCTCTCTCTCTCTCTGTCTTTCACTCTCTTCCATTCTCTCTCTTCTAGCTCTCCCTATGTCTCTCTGTTTGGATAAAGGAATTAATAGTCGTAGTCGGGAAGAAAAACAATGGGGTGGAGATGGTGTTTTAATAATCATATACTCCTATAGGGCTTTCCCCTCGCTCATTCTCTCTCTCCTTCTCTCTCTATTTTTCTTTCTCTCCGGCCTCTTTGGCTCCCCTCTCATACGGGAGAAGCCCTTCCTCTGTGAGACTATTGTAATAGAATTATTATTATTCATTTTCTTAATAGACTATTTTTCTAATTTAAATACTCCATACTCCCTTGTACATATGTACTTTGGAGCGTGTCCGGATTTTGGAAGCTCCCTCTTCCCAATTTTTTTTTTTTTTTGGAATTCCCCCTTTTCCCTTTGGATCTGCTGGTGTCTATATTGGGATTTGTGTACTAATCTTTTTTTAATTTACGCTTGACTCCCTAATTTTTTCGGTCGTTGGCTCCCTCTTTTTTTTGGGGGGGATGATTCACTTAGTTTTTTTTTTATTCCGTGGTTGATTCCCCTTTTTTCGTGGATGATTCGTTTTTTAAACTTACGCATGATTCCCTTGTCTTTTATATTTTTTCTTTAGGGACAATTCCCTTGTTTTTCTCTCTCTATAGACAATCCTTTTGTTTTTTTGGGGGATAATTCCCTGATTTGTCTCCTCTTCCCCCTCTTTCGTTGGGTTGTTCTCATGCAAATTAATTTCCTGGTGAATTATTTCTTTTCGGATTTTTTATGCCACTTGCATTGGCTTTAATTCATTCAAAAAAAAATCCGTCCCGCTTGTTTTTTTTTGAAATGCAAGATCATTCAATTTTTTTCCTGCTTCTCATTCTCTTTCCCTTTCCATATGTTATCCCTCTTATATCGTGTATATCCCCATTTTTTCGGGTGCTCTCCCGGTTTTTTTTTTCGATCCTGGCCCCTCCACCACTTGAAAATTCCATTAAAGTTCCGAGATTGAAGATGACACATACACACACACGCCTTTCATAATTTAACCGTCGTTCCATGGACATAAAATTCAATTGTAATTCCCACCGTCGTCTTTTTTTTAGTACGTCATATTTTTTGTTTGGTATTTCCTAATTAGTCCATGATTTCTTTTGTCCGGATTTTTCCTTCAATGAGAAAAAAAGTGTGGTGGGGGGGGGGGACTGAACATGGAGAGATTATTCCATGATGTGTACACTGTGAAAGATGGACTAGTGGTTAGAAATAAAGGCGAAGGATGGGAAAAAAGGGGGGAAAGAAAAGGAAAAGCAAGAAGAATATTACATAGAATTGAAATGTATGTGCGTATGAACATTACGCTTTCAAGATAAGGAAATCCATTTCCTTTTTCAGATGTTTGAGCCTCCAAGTGAGACGAGAGAGAAGTACAGGGAAAGAGCGAGAGAGAGAGAGAGAAAGCTTTTGTTTGGAAAGATTGAGCTTTTCAAAATAAAATAGCTTTTAGCTCTCTCATATCTCTGGGAAAACTTTGCCTGCATGTATTATTACCAAGTCTAAGAAGTAAAAGAAGACGGGGAAGATTCCGCAACCTTTTTTTTTTCTCTTCCTCTCTATCCTGATTCTTCTTCAGTCAAAGTCGGAGAAATACATACTAAAAAAAATATATTTACATGTGTCTCAAGCAGCTGTGTTATTGTTGTTGACGGTGAGCAAAAGGTAGAATAAAGAGGAGATGATTCCTTTTTTTTTCTTCGTCTTTTTCTCTCGTATAAATTCTCCCCCACCCTCTCTCTCTCTCTCTCTGTCTCTCATCTTCTTCGTCTCTCTTTCTCTCTCTCACTCGCTCTCTCTCTCTCATCTTTATGTGCTTTACGCAATGCGTGATCGGTTTGAGCGTGGCTGGCTATGATCTCACACTTGTGTGTCTCTGATGTGTGCATGGAAAAAAGTATTTATTGTGAATGTGTTACCTCGAATATGCTCATCTCCCCGTAAATGTTCAATTTTCACTTGGTATTGACATCCAAGCTTTGAGACAATTTACTGGGGCTTCCTCCTTTCTCTCTCTCTCTCTCTCTTTTCTCTTTCATCCTTGTATTTTTCCAGTTATTGAAGCCTTGAGGGAGGAGATGGGAAGAACCCAAAGCCTTTTCTTCCATTTTTTCTGGATAGATTTATTCTCTCTCCCTCCCGCGCTCTCTTCTATCGGAATAATACCTCCCTGGAAATGATCCTTCCACACGTTAGTTTCCTCTTGAGTAACTGTTTGTTCTCCAATGCTCAGATATTACCCCTGCATTTCCCTTTTTGTCTTTTTCCCCCTCTTGGAACATACTTTATACTTGGATCATACTTTCCTTTGGAGAAGAAGAATTTTTAGAAAAATATCTGTATTTCTAATTTCTCATGCGTTTGTCAGTAAAGGGCTTCAATGGTGGATTAAGAGTTATTTGATTAGGCACCACCATCCCTTAAATAGTCAATTTCGTCCTCACATTTCCCCATCCCGTTTAAAGCCCACTAAATTCCCTCTTTCCGCCTTAGTTTGTCCAAAATTCCCGGATTTTCCTCATCAAAAAAAAAACTCCAGGAAAGGGAGGGGGAAGTGAGTGAAGGTCCTTTTTTTTCTGGCACGGGAGGAATGATGAAAAAATAATAGTGGAGTGTAGCAAAAAAATTTCTGGATTCAAGTCAGACTCCGAGTAGAAAGTCATTATTCATATGGGGAATAGAAGGAGAGTAAAAAGAGAGAGGGAAAGGGAGCGAGAGAGAGACAGAGAGAGAGAGAATGGATGTGTTTTTTCCTTTCCCTCATATAGGAAAACTCTCGATCACTTAGAATCATTAGCGATTATGAACATTGTTTGAATTTTGAAATTCATCAATCATTGATGTCGGAGGTTTTTTTCCCCATCAGTAAACGAATGAGCAGAAAGAGAGAGAGAGAGAGAAAGGGAGAGACAGCCAAATTTTTACCACCGCAACATCACACACAAACTCATATGCACACACTCTTGCACTCTTATTCCCATATATCTTTACATATATTTTGATCAGAGGAAAAGCCTCTACTCAGCCCATCGGCACCTTTCTGCCATTATATGGAAAAGAGGCTTCTGGCCAGAAAAAAAAATGCGTGCATAAGGACCCAGACACACACAAAGGCCTTGTGGTGGTGGTAGAAGTGTAGTGATAAAACTTTACGGTAATGGCCATGTATATTTGACTAGACGATTTTTACCAAAGAGGAAGGATGTACTACTATACTGGGCCTATCTCTCTTATATTTATTCCTTACCTTTCTCTCTCTCTCTCTCTCTTTTCATTGCATACATATTTATAGACAAGGGAGAGAGATAGAGAGCGAGAGAGAGAGATAGAGAGAGAGAGAGAGGGAGAGAGAGATGAAAATAGGTTCATATTGAATCCATGGTAAATGTTTACTTTATCGAATAAAAAAAAGTGTGTGTGTGTGTGGTGAAGTAAAGTGGGTTTCATTCAAGTGGGTCCGTGTGTGTGCTTTATAGTAGTAGTAGTAGCCCTGGCTTTTACTTACACTCAAGGTGCCTTCCTCAAGCCCACCACGTCCCTCCCCCACCCACACTTTTATTTTTATACATATATCCACGGTTCCAATCATATGTATCTATATAAATGAAAAAACAGTAAAAAAAAAAGATTAAAGGTAACAAAGACTTTTTTCTCCCCATAAATAATAATTGGATAAAAATATCCTCAGTTTTATCCAGTTATCCAGTCCCAATTTTTAACTTGACCCCCATGTTATTTCATCCTGAGGAATGTTCTCGTTCCTTCTTGTACCTTGGAAATTAGCTGGAATATTTTTTTTAAATGGAGAACCACCCGTCAAAATATGGCCGTTTTTTTCTGGGGAGTGATTATGGGTAGTATTATGACGGGAAGTATTTCCATTATTTGTCTTTGTGACACGGAGAGGAAGGGAGAAGGTGAGGAGGCATTCGTCCCAAGTGACAGACATCCTTCTTAGCACATGGGCAATGTTTGTACTAAAGTACCATTTCTTCCAATACTCATTTATGGATTCCCCCCCCCCGCTCTCTCTCTATTTTTCTCACTGTCTCTCTCTTCCACTCTCTCCCGTATATTTTCTTTACTTTTAACATCCACTACTAAAAGCTGTTGACTAAAAGGGAAATACCAGAAGAAGTGGTGGAGAGGAATGGAGGATTTTGTTTTTGAAGGGAAAAGATCCGTTTTTCTCACAATCCCTTTGTGTACTATTTGGATATTATTGAAGAGCTGAGCAAGCCGGAGAGAGAGAGAGAGAGAGAGAGAGAAAGAAAAGACAAGGTAATGGATCATTATATGATGGAAGTTTTTCTCTTTTCTTTACGCCAAAAAGTATTAATGAAAGAGAGGAACGGAGAGAGAGAGATGTGATGGGCGGGGAGATTCCTTCCAAAGAGGAAGGGGAGAAACAAGAGAGAATTTTACTGGAGAGAGAGAGAGAACGGTAAAGTGAAAAAAAGAGAGGAAAAATAAAAGGAAAATGATGAAAATCCAGGTAAAGGACCATCATTTACGGGGAATGTCAAAAAATGTGACAAAGAATTTTTTTTCTATGAAAGGGGGGAAACAAGAGGCAGGACCGAAAATCTTTACTACTCTTCTCCCTTGTACTACTAGTAGTAATAATATTTCCCCAAGTGTGTGCCTCTACTGCTGAGTAAACTATCTTGATCTCTTGTCTCTCTTTTGTCGTCATGCAAGAATCTTTTTTTTCTCTTACTCATGTGGGTTCTTTTTTTCTTTTGCTCTCTCTCTCTCTGTCTCTCTCTTTTCCTCTTAAATATTATGCATTTTGATTCTCTTCATTCTTTTTTTCTCTCTCTCTTTCTCTGAGTAATGCACACTAAATCAGAGAGGTAAAAAGAAAAAAAAATGTGAGGGGGAAGAATGCACGTAAGACTTGTGTCTGTACGTTCTTGATGACGATGATGATGATTCTTGTGGGTTATTATATACACATGATTCTGACACCTTACTGAGTGTGGGCATTGGCCGCAAGTTCTCCTTCATGTGAGGGGACGTGTGTGTTCATTACTAGAGAGTGAGAGAGATCGAGAGAGAAAGAGAGAGAGAAAGAGAGAGAGAAAGAGAGAGAGAGAAAGAGAGAGAGAGAGAAAAAGATAGAGAAAGAG
>JAQGBT010006834.1:0-11843 GCA_034698585.1 Disparrhopalites patrizii | reverse complement strand
GAAAAAGAAACAGAGAGAAAAAAGAAAGAAGGAGAGAGAGAAAAAGAAACAGAGAGAAAAAAGAAAGAAGGAGAGAGAGAAAAAGAAACAGAGAGAAAAAAGAAAGAAGGAGAGAGGGAAAGAGGGAACGAGGTAAGAAAAGATAAAAAAGCGAGCCAAAGAGGAAAAGAGAAAGGAAAAGCAAAAGAGAGAAGAAAAGACAAGGGAAAAGCAAAAGAAAAAGGGAAAGAGCAAGAGCGAAGAAAAATGAGATTGAAAGAGAAAGAGATTGAGAGAGAAAGAGAGAGACGAGAGATAGACTGAGGGTTGAGAAAGAAAGGAGAGATAAGAAAGCGAGACGAAGATACAATTTACAGCTTGCAGCTTCTGTGGATTTTGCCAAAGAGCCATTTCCCCATCTCTCTCCATTTCCTTCCTTCCTCTCCTTCCTCACTGGAAACATTAAAAGCCAAAGTAGAACACTAAAAAACCATAAGGAGTTTTTTAACGCCTCTCCTTTATCTGTGACTCTACCCCCTGGAAATAAATGGGTGTAAAAACATTTCTCCCCTCTTGCTTTTGGCTTTGAAAAGTAGGAATAAATATAATACCCAAGGAAATGTCCCTGCCTGTGACTTCATCCTCCTGGTTGTTTTTTTTAGTGGGAACAAGTAGTACCTATCCATACCGGGGAAGAGGAAATTTGCCCTAAGTTTGTCATCAAAATGTGGGACTTACTCCCGCTAGGAGAGTCGTAATGGTAATGAAATCATTTGTGTGAATAGATAGGAGAGGAAGTAGAGGAGACGTGAAGAGGAAATACGTGGAGAGTCGTACTTTTCCTGGGGCGGAGGAGGAGGAAACGAGAAAAAATTTGTCTCCGGCTTTGTATCTTTCCCTTCCTCCGCACTTTTTTTTTCTCTCCTCCCGCTACTTTTTTCTCCCTTTTGACTTGTGTGTGAACAACTTTTATCTCCCTTTCCCGATTGTAGTAGTACACAACCCCAGAACGACAACATTCCTTTCCCGTTTACATAAGGCAATCACATGGAGAGAATGGAAACGTTATGGAATCTTCATAAAAAAGGGGTAAACGACGGGAAAGAGGAACATAAGAGTTTAAGAAACACCGTTGTCTTTTACATACAAAATAAATCCACGTCCTAATACATATAAATATGCACGTCCTCTCTCTTCACCCATTCTTTTTTTTTGGCGGGCAAGAGAGAGACAGAAATAGAGACAGATATACAGAGAAAGAGAGAAAAGTACAGAGAACGAGAGAAAAATACAGAGAAAGAGGGAAAAATACAGAGAAAGAGAGAAAAATACAGAGAAAGAGGGAAAAATACAGAGAAAGAGAGAAAAATACAGAGAAAGAGAGAAAAATACAGAGAAAGAGAGAAAAATACAGAGAAAGAGAGAGAGAAATACAGAGAAACGGAAAAATACAGAGAAAGAGAGAAAAATACAGAGAAAAAGAGAAAAATACAGAGAAAGAGGGACAAATAGAAAGGAAGAGATGGAAATACAGGGAAAGAGAGAGATAGAGAGAAACAAAAATGTTTGACGGCTGCTGAGGAAAATATTTACTACGACAAGACAGTACAAAATGAGGGGATCAACGGCGGACAAAAAATGCCGGAGAGAGAGAGAGACGAAGAGCGAGAAAAATACGCTTTCCTTCCGGATCACCAAATTTCATTCATTCGCCAAGTTAAATTTAGAGAATCGTGCCATTTCCTCGCCCTTGGATAAAAAAAAAAGTTCCCCCAAAAATCCTTTCCTTCCTCCTTCCCTTTACTAACCTAGTATATGAGATTTAAATGAGATTATTACTATTATTGGAGAAAATCGATCCCCACGCTTCTGTTTTTCCTTTCCTTCTCTGCCCATATTCCTTGTACAGTGCCCTTTTTTGCTGGCCTATTCTTCAATGGAAAAGATCTCGCCTTTAATAATAATAGTAATACTCCCTTCATAAAAAAAGGGTGGGGGAGTTCCAGTTCTTTTATACACTTAAAATTCGGAACATGTTTTCCTCGCCTTCCACTTTCCTGTACACTCCATGCCCTCCGCCCTCTCCTTCTTTATTATGGCCCTATTTAAGCAGATAAAATGTGGAAGTATATGGGAATTCAGATTCCTCCTGACGGCTTCTCAAAGACTAGGGGAAATAGACACATACTCTACATAGAAGTGCTGGGAGCACATACGTTTTTACGGATAGGAACTTCTTGTTTCCTCCTAGGCTTTCTATGGGAGAAGAAAAAATTACTTTTTTTCTTTTCATTTTTTTTTGCCATCTTATGGACTTGAGGTCTCTGGCATTTCAGGGCATCATCATGCCTTCCAACCCTTTCATTTCCTCGTCATGTGCTCCCATTTTCTCACTTTCTTCTAGGTCCTTTCTTAATGTTTCCATTATTTCTATCCAGTTTGTCCTTCTGCCCATTTTTTTTACATTTTTTGTAATTTTCCTTCATTTTATCTTTTCTCTGCATATCTTCACTTTTCTATTTCATAATTTTTATTTGACCGGTTTCACTCTCACTTGCATTCTTCTCCCGCTATTTCTTTCTCTTTCCCTTTTTCCCTTACTCCCTTTGTCTCTCTCTTCCCCTCCCTTTGTCTCTCTTTAACCTCTGTTTCTCTCTCTTTCCTTCTCTTTATATTTTTTTTCTCACTTTCTTTTCCAGTCTCCCTATTTATCGGTTTATTTTTTTCTCTTTCTCACCTTCTCTCTTTTCTTTTTCCCCGTTCTCCCTCTCTTAGCTTCTGCATATTTCTCTCTCCTTTCTTTCTCTTTTTCCTTCTCTTTGTTTGCCTCTGTCCTTTCTCTTTCGCTCTTTCGCTCTTTCTCTATACTTATTTCTCTCCTTTCTTTCTCTTTTCCCTTCTCTTTGTTTGCCTCTCTCCTTTCTCTTGCTCTCTGTCTCTATACTTATTTGTCTCCTTTCTTTTTCTCTCTTTCGCTATACTTATTTGTCTCCTTTCTTTCTCTCTCTTTCTCTATACTTATTTCTCTCCTGTCTCTCTCTTTCCTTTTGCATATTTCTCTCTCCGTGCTCTTTCTCTACATGTTTTTATATTTTCTCATTTCCCTTCTTTTTAGCTTGTCTGTCTCTTTCTCCTTTGATTTCCTTCCTCAATCCTCTCATTCTTTCCCTTCTCTCATACTTCCTCCAGATGTCATTATTCTGTCTCTTTCTACTCCAGATACTCTGCGGAGATTTGGTTCCCTATTATTTTTCTTGTCTCGCCAAACTCTCTTGCTCCGTTCCTCTCCCATTCCTCCGTCTCTTTGGAATTCCTTTTGTAGGATTTCTTCTACGTTTCTTCTCCCAGCTCCCATTCCTCCTGTCTCCTTCCTTCCTTCATGCCTCTATCCTGTCCGTGGCTCACAGGAAAAGTTTTTTTCCTTCTTTTTTTTTGTCATCCAAGACTATGTAGCTTGGCCGCATGGAAAAGTAGTACATGATTGGTGCCTACGACAGCAGATGCAGGGGTGCACGACCGGAGTGCAGAGAGGATTTTCCCAAGCAGCAGGGGAATTATTGACTCCTCCGCAATCAGTGGGACAAAAGAGGAGGAATTGCGAAAGAGAGTGAGAAAGTGAGAGAGAGAGAGAGAGAGAGAGAGAGAGAATATGAGTAAGGTACATAGTCCAAGGAAAAGTTTCCCCTTTTGTATATGGTGATTAATAATAATATTAAAGCATAATAAATAGCGGCCTGAGCGCTTGTATCCAGGAAGAAATATCCAGGCAGAAAGGCCGTAAATTTGCTTTCCGGAGTGCCCACTGCAGACGAGAATAATTCATTGGCATGAGGGATTTATGCAGTTGGCTCGTTTTTTCCCTAAAAAATTGCATGTGGAGCCCCTTGCATGTGTCTTTATACCGTGCCTATAGGTCCGTATTTCCCCCTTTGCTCTTGCCTTGTCTCCAACTTTTTATTTAATATGTTGTACACAGGCGAAGGAGTGATTTTTACCTCAAAGGTCGATCTGATTATGGGAAAACCCTTGGGAAAATAGGAATGAAGGAGAGGAAGAAATTGGACGTAACTGACCTGCGTGCTTGCTCTTAGTTTGTGCCCCTACTGGCTCACTGCCGTCTTGATTAAATCTTGGCTTTGGAGCTAGGTGCTTATTACTATCACTATTATTTCCCTTTCCTCTCTCTCTCTCTCTCTCTCTTCGTCTCTTCACATCCGAAGTGCCTCTTGACGTTTTTCTCACTTGGTTTTCCATTTCTTTCCAATCCTTTGTATACTTCTTGTTTTTTTCTGAGGTTATTACATTATATAATGTTTGCCAGTAATGAAGGAAGCTCTCAACTTCCTCCAGACAAAGGATGTCCACCTCCTTGAGAATGAGTGAGTGGATTCCTGAGAGAGTGAGTGAGAGAGAGAGACAAGTCTATTGCTCTTGAAGTAAATTGATTCTTGTCAAAAGCAATCGCCACTCTTGTACTCTGATAGGTATTCTCTCCTCTTTTTTTTTTCTCTGTCGTTCGTTTATCACTTCCTCGCAGACGTGGCTGTCCGTCCTTCTTTTTTGGTTACCAGCATTTAAGAGCCTCAAAGGAGATGGACAAGGAGTAACAAAGGGGTGAGGGAGACAAAGGGATACTTTGGGCGAGTGGGATGGACGAGGGTGAGGAGAAAGGATTATAGGGAGACGCTCATAACAGTAGCAAGTCAAGGAGAGAGACGTGTGAAATGAAGAGGAGACTTAGGTACAACAGTAAAGAGAGAAAAGAACGAGAATTGAGAGAACAAATATAGAGAAATTAAGAGGAGAAAGAAAGAAAATCGGGGAAAGAGATAAATAAAAAAAGAGATATAGTTTAGAAAAATAAAATAAAGGGAGAAAATTTAAATTTAGAAAAAGAAAATAAAGGGAGAAAATCTAAATTTAGAAAAAGAAAATCAAGGGAGAAAATTTAAATTTAGAAAAAGAAAATAAAGGGAGAAAATCTAAATTTAGAAAAAGAAAATCAAGGGAGAAAATTTAAATTCAGAAAAAGAAAATAACGAGAATTAAGAGAAAAAAGAAAATACAATGGGAGAGAGAGGAAGAATAGGGAGGCAAAGACAGAAAAATAATAGAATACAGAGAGAGAAAATCAGCAGAAAAAAGAAAGAGAAAAGAAACACAAGAACAAGAGAAAATAGACAGAATAAAGAGAAAGAAAATAGAGAGAATAAGGAGAAAGAAAATAAGCAGAATAACGGGAGAGTAAGCACAATAAAGAGAAAATAGCGAGAGAGCAAAAAGATTAAAGAGAGAAAGAAAAATACAAAATGCCAAGAGAGAGAAGAAAGGAAGCAGAAATGCAAAAATAGAGAAACTGAGAATAGAGAAAGGGATATAAAGAGTGAGAGAGACAATGTTAGTTCAAGATACATATCTCACTGTTGTTTGCTCGAGCACGTAAAAGCTCAATGTGTATGTAATGCACTTGAAAAAAAAATGCTAGGAGGTACGGCAAAATAAAAAACCCGAGAAGATTACGACGTTTTTCTGTGTCTGACTCTTTTGGTGATTTTTTCTCGTGAATTCGTGGACTCTGAAAGACTTTGTGTTCTACGGCGGCAATGTGTGGCACACAGAGGTTTGGGTGTATGGGCATATAAAAAGTGTAATAGAATGATGGGGAGAACTCTTGGTTTTTCCAACCAGTTTTACCCATGTACTTTCCCATACTTCCTGTAGTGTCTGCACGTCACTCTCCCGGGAAGAGCGAAATAAAGAGAGAGAGAGAGAGAGTCATTCCACACCGGTCCTGGTTTTATCCAGTACGAAATGTGAGTTGGCACATGCAGTTTTACTACTGCTCACTACGCCTTTTTTTATATACCAAAACTCTGGGAGAGAAAAGGTGTGCGGATTTCCCATGTCATTCCGTTGCCGTTGATATGACTCATTCCACTACGAAGAAGGCGGGTCCACTGCTCATTCAAAAAACCCGAGCTTTTTACACACAGTGTCTCTCTCTCTCTCTCTCTCTCTCTCTCTTTCTCTCTCTCTCTCTCTCTCTTTCTGTCTCTCTTTCTTTCGTTTTCTCTCTTTATCTCTCTCGTTCTCACTTTCTCGCTCTTTCTCTCGTTTTCTCTCTCTTTCACTGTTTCTCTCTCTCTCTCTTTTTCACTTTCTCTCGTTTTCTCTCTCTTTTTTTCACTCTTTCTCTCTTTATCTCGTTTTCTCTCTCTTTCACTGTTTTTCTCTCTCTTTCTTTCGTTTTCTCTCTTTCTCTCATTCTCTCTCTTCCCCTCGTTTTCTTCTTTCTCTCTTTCGCTCTCTCTTTCTCTTGTTCTCTTTCTCTCTCTCTTGTTCTCTTTCTCTCATTTTCTCTCTTTCTCTTTCTTCCTTTCCCTCTCTCCTTCACGTTTCTTTCTCATTATCCGGCACCGGAGGCTTTTTGATCCTCCTTATATTTAAATTCTTTTACTCTTTGTCTTTAGTCTTCTGTTCTCTGGCTCTTCCTTGCAAATGTTTTTTTTTTGAAAGGAAGTGCTGCCTCTGCTAGAATTTTTTTTTGGGTGCAAAAAATCTCATTATTTTTGTGCCTTGCCAGCAGCAATTTTCGTTTCTCCAGTTTTTAATTTTCGGTATTATTCTGTCGGCACCCACGGGTGTAGATGACTTTGCTACCATTCTTTGGCTTTAGTCCTCAATTTTCTAGCAAAAATGTTCCTGGGAATTTGGATTGAATGCTTTTTATGGTGGTCATGTACCCCCTTTTTTTATGGCTCTCCATGTAATATTCTTATCATTGTTGGTTTGTATAAAACTTTGGGTTTTCCTTAATCCTATATGTATACAACTTTTTTCGGATTTATAAAAATCTTTTATCTGGTTAAAGTTTTTGTCATCAAATTTTCAATTACTACAGGGTTATGTCTACAATGTTTTGTAGGCTGCAGCTACTCTCTTGGTTTAGTTTTAATAACGACGCAGTTTCTCATCTATTCTGTTGCTCTTAATTTTTTTATATTTCATGCTGGGTTTTTTCATCTCTCCTTTCTCCTTTCCCCTGTTTGTCTCTTCTTGTCCTTTTGCTTTCTATCTTTCTCATTTTCTAGTTGTTCTTCCTCTTAATTTTTTCTCTTTCTTTCTCTTAATTTTCTCTCTTTCTTTCTTCCTTTTAATTTTCTCTCTCTTTCTCTTAAATTTTTCTCTCTTTCTTTTTTCCTCTTAATTTTTTTTTCTCTCTCTCTCTTTCTTTTTTCCTCTTAATTTTTTTTTTCTCTCTCTTTCTTTTTTCCTCTTAATTTTTTTTCTCTCTCTCTCTTTCTTTCTTCCTCTTAATTTTCTCGCTCTTTCTTTCTTTCTCTAAGTTTTCTCTCTTTTGCGTTCCTCTTTTTATATTTCTTTCTGTTTTCCTTTTCTTTCACTTTCTGATTTTTCTTCCCCTTTCTGCTTTATCTTTTCTGGAGCAATTGGATTTTGAAGCATTTCCCAAACCCTGCTGCTGCTTCTCCCCTACCAATTTCACCCCAATCGACCTCAGTACCTCAGGATGTTTGAAACGATAACAAAGTCTCCATAATATAGTTACACACTGGCGTTCCCAATCCTAAAAAAAAACTCCTGAAGTTCCAATATTTAAGAAGAGATTAGAAGAAGGGAAAAAAGTTGTACAAGAATGTCCCTATGCTCATTCCCTCTCAACTCCTTTTTATCAGCTCGGTATTACATACTGCTGAGCTGGACAAGCTCTCCGCTTATCACCAAAGGAAAATGTCACCCTCTTCCAAGTATTTTTCTCCCTCTTGTACATTAGTAATATCAACCACATCCAAGGTTTTTTTTACTCCAAATTGTTCTTGTGTGTACGTACACTTTCCCTCTTTATCTTTGTCCAGAAAATTCTACAACTATCAGCTTCCTCTCCTCTAAAATGGACTTGGAAACTGGAAGCGCGTTATGGAGAGAAAAAAAAAACAGAACTCCCGTGCGTTTAATGGGTGTACACGATATTTTTCCACCTTTTTTTGTTGTAACGACCAACATTCTTGGAGCAGGTGGAGGGGGCTTGGATTCAATTTTTGTGTTCTTTTGTTTTTTCTCTCTTCTTCCTACTCCCATTGGACAATAAGAGGGACTTTAACCCTTTCCCCACGCATTCCCTCCCTCCTCGTATACTCCTTTTGTCCACGAAAAGTTTGACTTGGTCGATTATTTTTAGGCATTTTGCAAAAAAAAAAGAAGAAATGAGAATACTTACCAAAATCATTTCCAAGAATATGAGAATTTGGAAGAAATCAAAAGAAAATCGGAGCACCAAAGGGATTTTCTGGGGGATGAGACTGGTTTTTGTAGTCACAATGGGAGATATTCCTTGTTTTTTTTTTGTAGGGCACACTGTTATTACAAAAGGACTTAATATTTTGTCCAAATGCGGGCTAATCTCATGTACTTGTTTGTATACTTAATCACAATAGGAGTTATTTTTGATGATGGTATCTCTCTATAATAAAATTTACGGTTGATTTCACGGGTCGTGTGTGCTCGTGGGGGGTAGAGCTAATAATGTCACACCTTCAAGCCACATGTGCCCATCTGATTGTTGTCAAGTATATTGTTATTATTCTTCTTTGGCTATTTTCGCACCTCCCTCTCTCAAATGGGGATGACTGAGGGTCACACAGAGGAATATATTGTATTGAACAAGTATCTTTTTTCCCCAGATTTTTTTTGTCCTTTTCTTCGATTCTTTCGTCAACTTTTCTTCGACTTTGCCCTTTTGACAAAGATCCACCAAATCTTTTTTTTTTTTGAGATGGTGCTGACAGTATGAGGTTAAGCGTTGATGCTTGTCACTGTTATTTTTTTTTTTACCAAAATATTTTTCCACCAAAAGGATATGGGAGAGTTATGGGCTCATCTTGTGCATAGTTTAACCATCATTATTATTATGAAGCCTCGATTTTTTCCCCTTCCTTAATTTGCACTCTTACACGTTCCTTCACACTCATGTAATGGTCCTTTGTTGTGAGGTACGGAGACGAGAGCCAATCACCAAAATTATGTCAGGGGTCAAGACACTTAATCATGTGGAGGGGAGAAATATCAAAAATTCTTTTGTCCCCGAGAAAAATTCTTCTTTTGTTACAGTTTATAAAAAAAAATATTCCCAACAAGAGGAGAACTGGCTTTGTTCACGAAATTAACCTCGCAGGTATAATTCTTTGCATATTTTTTTATACAAGAATTATTGTTTTGGGTAAGCACAAGGAAAATGTTGGGGGGAAATCACCGTTTTGAATTTTAGCACAATTTTTTTTGCAAGTATAAATTTTGACCTTTTAATTTTTCATTTAATTTTCCATTAAATTTTCCACGGAGCTTGCTTTAGTTTTTAAATTTATTGTTGAAACAATGTTTGATTTTTTTTTTGAAGTACATTTATCTCCCATGTAATTAATTTTGAATCTAAATTTCGGTATCTCGTAATTCTTCAGTTTTAATTTTTTCACCAATTGGAATTTTACTTTTTCCCAATGTTTAAACCTTCTTCAACTTTTTCTCTTTTTAAGGAAACACTCCACTGTTCAAAGGTACAAATTTGCGTGAATTACGAGAAATATCCTTAAAAAAATCTCCCCCAAAAAAAAATCCTTTCCAAAGGACAAAAAAGAACGTTGTTGGAAAAAAGAATGTGATCCCCGATGAAGATTCACTTGTCCTTGTCTTCGCGGATCTTATCTGTTTGGTGGGTAATTCTAGCCAAAAACTTGTCAAGCTCCTGTCACCCCCGTGTTGGGAAAACTAAACGGAGGCCAAAAAACTCTGAAGGAAGACTAAAGTTCAGGAGGAGCAAAAACAAGAGACAGAAGAACGACAGAGAGAGAGAGAGAGAAAAAAACGTGGTGTAATCTTATTCAAAAAGAGGAAGATAAGCAGGTAGTTTCCTTCCTCTTCTCTCTTTTTGTCCCATATATTTTCTAACTAGTTCCTCTCTCCTCACTGTTTGTCGTAGGGAAGATGTGGAAAGAGATGAGAAGCAACAAAAAAAAATACTTCCCCACCGGTTAATAGAGTCAAATTCCAGATTCCAGCCAAAAGTTCATTTACTTGCAAAATACGTATAATGAGAGGAGAAGCACTGCCTTGTAAACAGTCAGGTCCAAAGACACGTATTACAAAATAGGAAGTCTATATATCCTGGTAGTAGTAGTGTATTTTTTTTTTTTTGTAAACTTGTGTATGTTTACTAAACGACTTTTTTTTTCCTCCACTTTGCCCTGTATATAGAGTAATGTGTAACGTCAAAAGGGTTGAAAAAGGAGAAGATTTTTCCAACGGACTCGCACGGGATGATTGTAGCACGTGTGGACACCCACACATTCAACTCAGAACTGAGCTCAACGTGGTGAGGCTCAGGCACTTTTCCCCCCTTTAGTTACTATACAACCACTTCCATGTCTCTCCGTCTCTCTCTTTCTGTCTCTCTCTCTCTCTCTCTCTCTCTCTTGGAGGCTTTTTACTCTCCCAAAAGAACTCTTTGCCTCATTGGAGGTACATGCTTTCCTTTTTCTTCTGTCTTGATTCTACACACACACATTCTTTCCCAAGATATGCTCTTCAACTTCATTTGGACTCATACAAGTGTTTGTGTGTGTGTCCATGTGTATTTCATCTTAACCTTCCTCTTAGCCATTTCTAAATTCTTTCCATGGGGATAAACACACTTTGTTATATTCTGTACATGTATATGGAAGAAATATTAGAGAGAGATAGAGAGAGAGAGAGAGAAATGGAGAGGGCCTTTTTTTTTTATCCCCTATAAAAGACTTTGTACTCTATTGATATTATTATTGAGCCACCATCACCACTATCATCTTAAGGGGGGAAAGTAAAGAGAGCAAAGTCAATTTATTTATTACTATATTGTGTCGGCAGGGTTGGATATACAGGCACTTCCCATAGAAGGTGGGTTCAGGGCCCTTTATTATTAAGTGACTCACATGTGAAGAGCTGTGTACACTTTCCAGGACTTTTTTCCGAATTTTCTTTGGGAGCGTGTGTGTGTGTACACATTTGCTGGAGATTACTATAGGAGAGAGTTTAATGTCCTGGTGTGTACACGGGGATGTCATTACTACGGGAAGTGTGTGTGCCCGGAGCTTCTATCATTGTGGAGGGGGAGGAGAGACAACTTTGTTTGTGATTAGAGGGTCTCTCTAATATGATTGTGGTATTCTTTGGAGGGGCGAGGAGGGGAAGATCCGATGGAAAAGGGAATGAGTCGGGGAGGAAGTGTATTCACATTGATGGAAGGCATTGTCTCCCGTTTCATTCTTGTCTTCCCATTCACCGCTTATTAACCCTCCATTTTGTCTCCTTCTTTCTCTTCCTAGTTTGTTTCCTTTTTTCTTTTTATTTATCCTTCCTCACCACTTACTGCCTCTTTGTTTCTCCTTTTCTAATCGCATTAGTGTTCCCTGTTTATATTTCAATTTCACTCCCTTTTGTATACTTCTCCAGCATCTCTTTCTATTTTTGTTTCTCGTTTCGTTTCTCCGCTGCTCTCTTTGCCTCTTCGACTTTCTTTATTTTCTTTCTTTCTTCGTATCTCCGCTTCTCCATTTCTCTCTTCGTCTCTCCGTTTTTCTATTTTTCTCTTCGTATCTCCGTTTTACTCTTTCTCTCTTCGTCTCTCCGTTTTTCTATTTTTCTCTTCGTATCTCCGTTTTACTCTTTCTCTCTTCGTCTCCACTATTCTTTCTATTTTCTTTCTCTTTTTCTCTTTCTCTCTTCGTCTCCATTATTCTTTCTATTTTCTTTCTCTTTTTCTCTTTCTCTCTTCGTCTCTATTATTCTTTCTATTTTCTTTCTCTTTTTCTCTTTCT
>JAQGBT010006833.1:0-11845 GCA_034698585.1 Disparrhopalites patrizii | reverse complement strand
AAATTTATCAAATAGCAAATGTATCCAATAGCAAATTTATCAAATGGCAAATTTATCAAATAGCAAATTTATCAAATGACAAATTGATCAACAGTATCGCACGATGTAAATGATTCATTAAATGAAATACGAAACAAATGTACCATTAATAACAATGGCTTCCTCGATACGCTTGATAGTAATGTCGTTGTACTCCCGGGCAAGAGCAATGCACCATTTCATCGCTAAGAAATTTGAAAAAGAGTTTTGTTTTGAATAGTTAATAATTAAAACTTGATATAATACAGTCGAATCTGTCCATAACGGTTTAGTGAAAAGCAGCCAGAAAAACCGTTATAACGAATAACCGGATAGAATAAGGAAAACCGTTAAAAAACGGTTTTAGTGGCGGGGGATGTGAACACCGTTATATGTATTACGTTCGGATCACTTACTAGGAACGTGAAGAAGCTGCTCCATGTGGAGGTTGTCGAAGTCTATAATGATTATGTATTTATGGACTGGCAATTCCATGGTGGAGCTGAAATACCAAAAAAAATTAGTACAATGGGAAGATTACCAATTAAAAATAAAAGAATAAAATTGAAAGCAAAATGTTGCCTCCTTTAGTAATTATACCTTCGCTAAATATTTATTATGTAATAGCCATCCGATATTCATTGCAAACTGAACAAGACTGAACGAGATTTAGTTATGTTTCGAGTAAATATAGACAGCTGTTCTGCATACAAATTGATAGTTGGTAGATTAGGATTTCTACAAGTTTTTAAATTTTAGATCCTCAATAAAATTCTTCTGCGAGGACAAACGCAGATTAGTGAGATTTTACTATTATCCTAATCCTAACATGATAAAACTACTGAAAGCAAATTTTCAGGGATGAAACTTCAAGGAAATGGTTCAAATATACTCATTTTAAGGCAAATTGGGATACTTTTCTGTGATATTGCTTAAAATGCTCATTACTCATTTTAATGGTAATAGGAATATGACATCTGAACGCAAACGCCAAAAACGCTCATTTTAACGACTATTTTTATAATATTTATGCGAAAACCCTAAAATCTAACAGTTTCATGGAAATTTTGATTAATGCGTTCAAAAGATTTGCGAAAGAAATTTACCGGGAAGTTGCTCAACGTTTTTTTCTGGGCCCGCTGGGCCACAGAGTTTTCCTGGACAATTATTTTCATTGATTTGTTTTACAAAATCAGGGAATTTTCACAGGATAATTACATACCGTATGCACGCCGAAAAACGCAATCTACTCTACCGCTCAGAACTTCTTTATAGCCAGGTGGAGACATACTACCACCAGCTCGTTGGAATGCCAAAAAGACAAGCTTTTAGAATTGGTAAGCATTTTGATTCACAACCATTCTGTTTAAACAATATTGCATGTGAAACGTATGAGAAAAATCACATGTTAACATATTGGAGTCAACAAACCAAACATAGCGTTATCGAAATTATGTTACATTACAGGATTTTATTCCAGTATGACGTTAATTTTTCCTATATTTCTGGAATCTAAGTAAATATTCATCAATTTCCTCGAGGTTTCTCACTGATCATTTTGTTCAAACTTGTTACGAGGCGCAAAATTGAACTTCCGTCAGGAGGTTTTCCTCAAAATTTATTTTTCTATTGCAAATAACAAAACATGAGTGTAAGTACCTGTAAAAAGTTTTAATTATTCAGATCCTCGGCTCTTTTGACAAGGTCATTGTCCAACTTACGAAGTTAATAGTTAAACAATTTCCCGCGAAAACAAAGAGCCCTTGACTAAAAAATTATCGTCGTTCTTTTAGGAGTTTTCGCGCCTGGAGATTGTTTGCACAAATTCCCTTGGCTCACTTCTCCACACGTTGTGCCTTGTGCCTGACGGTGTATTCGTATGTGAATATGCAAAAATCTAAATGCGGGTATTTTCCCATACTCGAATATTTATTATAATATTTATAATAAATATATTTATTTAAATATTTATAATATTTAACGATATTTTTTTGATTTGTTAATCCCATATGTTTAACATGTGATTTTTTCATGCGTTTCGCTTGCCATAAGTTTTAAACGGAAAGGCTTGGAATCAAAATACTTACCAATTCTGAATGCTCGACTTCTTAGCATTTCTACATGCTAGTGTACGTATGTCTGCGCCTAGTGATAGAGAAGTTATAAGCGAGTAAGTCGGTTGCGTTTTTCGGCGTGCACATGGTATATTACGCATTGTAATTAATACCTCTGTGGCACACTCTTGATCACGAAGTGAATGCATTGCAGGGCGTAGTAACTAAATTCCTCCAGATGTCCTGCCTCAATGATTCCCTTCAGATCCCATTTGCCAAATTCTGCCACCCAAACTGCGGGAAAAATATATTTCAAGCAATTTATTAGCATATTTTTTATTAATTGGTTACTACTGCTATTTAATTACTAAAGATGACATTTTTTGTCATTCGCAATCAGCGTCACACTTTTTCCTGGGACACTAAACGAAGGAAAATGCTAATGGGAATAATGCAAGGACGAAAGAAGATATACAAGTTTTCTCCAGGAAAAGCCCTTTCCCAAGATTTTGCTTTTTGCAACATTATATACATATATAATTATGCATGCCTATAATATAACAAAAAGCACGAACTATGTTCATTGTCTCGGAAATAAAAGAGTAGAAATTCTGAAGTTGGGAATATTCTCACTTGGTCGATTTTCCTCGTCCCAACCCGCCATGTATAAAGGACATGTCCCGGGGATATTGTAGCGAGCGACCCAAGTCTCAATATTGTCCCCATTCGGTAAGTAAATCTAAACAACGAAGAGAATTAATCTTATTCAAATTTGAAAGACTGGCTTAACAAAGGAGATTGGACCACAATAAATGAAAAATAAATTATAGAAATTGTTGTCTATAGACAATCTATAGATAATATATACCGTCTCATTGATGGAGCCGAGATCATTGTAGCGATATATCCCGGATGCCGTCAGATGGAACTGCTTTTTGTGGGTGACCTGTAAAGTGTCATTTTTCGCGCGCGATCTGTCTGGGAGGTTGTACTGTCGAATGGTATTAATTAAATTGGAAGACGGATCCGTATCGTTTAGGTCTAGGGCATAGCCAAATAGGCCGGAGGTCAACAGGAGCAGCGGCAGGGAGGAGCACCAGGGATTCTTCATGGTATTGTTAGAAATTTCACCTCGTATTGCACCTGGATAGTAATGTTAAACAATAATGATTTTTAGACGCAGTCTTAAAATTTAGCTGTTTTTCCATAACAAAATTAGTCTAAAACGAGATTAACGAGCATAAAATTTGTCCTAACTGTTGAAACATAAAATTTGTTTGATTTTTAAATATAAAATTTTTCCTAAGAGCTGATTTTAAATTTTCATTTTGTTTAAACGTCTGATTTTGAAAAAAAAAATTTGCCTTTAATTTGCAAATATAAACCTGTACGATTGTAAAATGCAATCCGATATTTGTTCAAACTTATACAGTGGAGTCTCTCTATAACAGCATCCAGGTGAATCCAAAATTTTGCTGTTGTAAAAGGAATGCTGTTATAGAGAACACAATTATTATGTATTCCATGTACAAAGAACTGCAAATTTCATGACGTTATGGAGAACACACTGTTATAAGGGGTGCTGTTTTGGAGAGACTCCACTGTATTATGTATTTGGTCGATTCGAAAAACTGGTTTGGTAAGATTTTCTCTTCACACATTCATCCTTCTGCGCTTTAAACAAAGTTAAATTTGTGTGATATTCGAAACGGAAATGTATATACAGTCGAGTCTCCCTATACCGGCCCTCCCTATAAGAGGATATGCTCTATAGCAACAGTGCTGACTCCCCACTACAGCTTTACCATGTAAAGTGCGCTCTCTATAAGAGCACTCCCTATAGCAGCAGCTACTCTATAACAGCAGGGTATTTTCTTCCCTCACTCACATTCCTCTTACTATAACAGCACTTTCTCCCTATAAGAGCATTAGCGCCTAAGCCAGGTATACTCTCAAAATTAACGTTTTCTCTATAACAGCACCGGAACTATATACCATCACAATTTCTTTCTTTTCTCACACAAATGTAAATATTTACGTCCAATTTTCTAAATACTGTTATAATTTGGAAAATTATCAAAGTTAAGCCTGAAAATAATGTTAATTAATTAATATTAATATTTTTTAACTAATTCTCTGTACCAGCAGTTCGTTGTAAGAGCACTTTTGCTGGTGCAGACAGGGTGCTGTTATAAAGAGAGTCGACTAATGTAATGTTCAAACCTTAAGTTTGTATGCTTTCCTGTAGAATGTTCGTATAAGTATGTAAGAGTTTCTTTTCAAACATAAGGCGTGTACGCTTTTCAAAACTAAAATGAGTATATTTTTCAAACCTAAAATTTGTACAGATGTGCTTATAAGGAATGTTTAAAAAACTAAATTCCAGCACAAATCTCCTTTGTGACACTTTGATGTTAAAATGGAACTGGACTGAAAAAACATATGCACATTTGCCGATTCTGTTAAGTGCCTTCGGCGCTACACGCTTCTTGATTATGCCCTACATTTCAGTTCTTTTTCGTAATTAGACTCGCAAAATGAATGGAAAACCCCTTATACAAATGGAATGCTAACTGTTAACGTGTTAAGGGCGGAGCATTGTGTGAATAAATGTGTTTCAAGCTTCGTTACAAAACCCCTGGAAAACATTTGCCCAGAAACTGTTCCAGGGAATTTTCTTTCCCACAGAATCCTGTATATTCCTTTCCTTTGATGCAGTTTGCTCGTGAGGTGCAGATAGCTATACATATATGCAGCCGCACTTTTAATGCAGTAATGACGTTGAGAAGAAGCTACCATAACAATATGAACAAATAATTTGTGGGAGCTCTGTTGTGGAACATAATAATTGCCTAGAAGAACTGAATGGATAGGCATGCACGTGAAGCTACGTGAATGGCGTGAAATTGCATGTAAAAAACCACGTCAAAATACGTGTGCAGCAATTACGTCAGCTGAAACAAAAACATCCGGCGGGATTTGATTACGGAACTTGTTTTTGTAATATACTCAAACCTTTTTTATTCAAAGTTGCACTGTATTCTGGTCAAAGACAGAAAAATAAATCGTATATAGGGCGCGTTGCTAAATTCAGTAATCACTTAAAAATCTAGCAACCAGATTAGCAACGTCCAGTAACTTTAATGTTAAGCACAATTGCTGTTGCTGTCAAATTTGATCTATAACGAGTCTCTTTATAACAACCTTTCTCTATAGCAACATTATTTTTTACGCCCTCCTAGATATAGGGTGGATATTTTATGTCCTGTATAACAAATTTTCCCTGTAACAATATTCTTTGCCCTTTCTTTCAGAGTTGTTATACAGAGACTCCACTGTACTCCAAAATTTACTTAAGAAATCTATTCAAAAACTAATTAAACAACGCGCACATAGTTTCGAAATTGTTATGGAACATACAAAGGATGCGGGGAAACATTTTGTTTGACCTATTAAAATCACTGAAATGAGAAAATAAAATTTAGATTAAAATAAACAAATCATTGAAATGAGAAAACTAAATAAAAAATAAAGTATACAAATCATTGAAATAAAATACAGTGGACTCTCTCTATAACATATAACTCCATATAACATCTTTTTCTCTATAACAACTTTATTTTTCAGCCCTTTGTTTATGTGGTGTACATAATACATGTTCCATATAACTTTTCTGGGTAGCAACCATTTTTGCCTTTCCCTTCGGGGTTGTTGTAGCGAGAGTCCACTGTAATAACAATATATAAAATATTATTTCAAGGGGAAACTGTTAGGATAAAATGAGACAAAAAGAGTTTGCAGTATGAAATTAAATGTTAAAATTAAGCATATGATATAGATATGTATGTATCACATGAAATGCCGTCTTGAGTATGCACAGCAGCAAATTATTATTGTAGTGCGTCTACAGCGAAAAACAGCATTAAATGTGCCTTATTTCTTCATAGAAATGAAATAGCTTGATTTAGCAAAATGTGTTCGCCGGTAATTGGAGTCGGAATCGGTGCTTAATTTTTTTTAAATAAAACACAGAGTAATCGAATTGGAATTTTTTAAATTGAAAACAATTTAATTGGAATCGAAATCGGCATTCGAAAAAAAGTTGAAAAAGAATTTTAATCGAAATCGGAATTACTATTTTTGATGAATTACCAGCACTGATTTAATTCTAATTTTATTTTTAAATTAGTAAAACGTGAGTGGTGTGGTTTTTCAAGTTCAACGGGTTTTGAACTTTTTAAATATTTTGAATTTCTTAAATCCATCGCAATGGAAACGTATGCTTTCTAGCATTGAAGCAAATGGTTGTCAAAGAATTAATGCATAA
Organism: Disparrhopalites patrizii; assembly: GCA_034698585.1. NCBI lineage: Eukaryota > Metazoa > Arthropoda > Collembola > Symphypleona > Sminthuridae > Disparrhopalites > Disparrhopalites patrizii. The sequence goes on along the minus strand of JAQGBT010006833.1, from coordinate 5,446 downwards.
TTAAACTCTGTGTAAGAATAGCAGCAAATATTTGTAACCACCTGCAAAGCTCACCACTGCGGCTTCCGACACAGAAAAATGTCCTGAACGTCACCACCATAGAATTATCCCACTTTGCATCAAAAGTATTCACCAATGAGGATTCCAATCCACATATCAGGATTCCAACGTTTATCAATCACCGCATACCAACAATGTCCAAATTCAGTAATAAATTCCTCACGAAAATAGTATTTTCCCGCACTTCTCCGATGCAAATTTGTTTGGAAAGAATCCGCCCAAAATTTCCAGCGTAAGCCACTTTCCCGAAGGAAAATTCGACTATAAATCTCTCTAGAAATGACCAAAAATATACTTCTTTACCGTGAAAACTTGTTTGCCTTGCAATTTGGCTGCAAAGTGTGAACACACAAATCAAGTGCCCTGGAAAAAATGGTCAACAAGAGGATTTCCCCAGTAAACTAGAAATTTAGCTCCCACGAAAAGTCCTCCTGAATAACTTTTAGTATTTATTGCACACGGAATTTCTTTGCCAGAAAAGAAGTGAGAAGGGAATGAGGAGATAATGAGATAATTGAGTCCTTCCTGGCAAATAACAGGCATTTTGTATATGTACATATGCACGAGCAAAAAAAAATTCATTCAGGTCCAGGAGCAATCTTTAATGACGAAGCTCCCTTTTTTGTGCCCTTCGATTAAATATTAATAGGCCATTTCCTCTCCAAATAAATACACAGAGAATGGTAAACAATAACGTCGTCTTTACAGACAGCCAAGAGCCCCAGCCGAGACGAGGAAAAACGTTTTTCGCACAAGACAGCAAAAACATGCAGAATAGAATTTATGTAAGTAGTTACAAGGAAAAAACGTTCAGCAAAATCCATTCATTCTCTACTGAGAGAAATTCCAGCGATTTTTCAGTATTTCACTGATTTTTGGAATTCAGTTACAAAAAACATGGGAAATTGCTCCAATTATCAGTTGAGAGAAACAAAATTGCATTTTCAGTTATTTAATTGCACTTCGGATCTAGTAATTTGAAATTTTATTGCTCACTTGTCAGAATAATCGCTGGAGGAAGGAAACTTTGGATTCCATTAATCCCCATAATCTCCCACCCTAATCCCGGCATTTCTTCTTTCATCCCTGTTTGTTTTCTCACACTTCTTGTAAACTTTCCTAATAATAATTGAACTCCTCCAGTGTTCCTGTATTCTTTTTCCTTATCCTCGTTGCTTCCTTTCCCCTTAATCCCTGCATTCTTCCATTATATTTATATGTTATCCTAATAAACTTTGTTCCAGCGTCATAATCTCGTAGTCTTCCCATAATCTGGTATTTCTGCATTACTGTAGTTCCCGGTTATTGATGCTGTCCTTGGATTTCTTTATGTAAAGTAATATTTATGGTGCATATAATATAAACCTATCTATATTATTTATGTATAACCATTCTTATAATCCCTCGCTTCTATTAATTGTAATTAACTTTTACATGTAACCTTTCATTAAGTATTATAAATTAATAGTCCCGTACTGATAATTCATCCAGCCGTATAATCCTTTAATCCTTTATCCTAATTTGTCAATTATCCTGATGAGCTCGAAATCCATATATGTGTATTGTATATGTATACATAGTCCCTTAATCCGTATAATCCTTCCATTATCCTTAAAACTATTCTTTAGTATGCAGTTGTAAGAAGTGTATGTTTTAAGCAGAAATTTAATGCGGATCGAGGGAGTTTTATTTATTCCGATTTACTCAAAAATTCTGGCGAGTTTTTGAAAAAACAAGTCTCCATTTTCACGAACTGAATTGATTTTTTATGCCACTCCCAGGGACACTGATTTTAGGCTCCGGCAGTCGTGCGAATAGTAAAACATATGGTTTCTACGCAGAATTTTACTACGGGTTTTGCAAAAATTATCCTATTAAATTTGGACTGGAATTAACAAATTTACGAACATTTTTTGAAAAATGTTCGTAGTCCAAAAATGAACTTTCTGTTGAACGTTCAGTTGAGTCGATTCTTGATTTTGGCTCTAATGATCGAATAAATTAATAAAACGTGCTTCAACCGTCAAATTTAAGGGCGAGTCAGGAAGGCTCAATTCTGACATCTGTTGTTCATATTTTCAACATATTTTCAACATTTTCATTTTCAACATTTTCAAGCATATTTTCAACAATGGAAAGTATAAAATTAGATATTAAAACCAAAACAATTAACTCGAAAATCTCGGTTTCTATTTTTGAGAAACTTGTATTTCTCAAGTTAAAAAATAATTTCGGATATTATACTATTACGAGTTAATCCATATGCCGTAATCCCATAATCCGGGAGTAAGATCCGGATTACTGGATTTTTTAAAATAATCCCGATTTTTAATCCAAATCCCAAAACTGAATTAATCCGTAATACAAATCCTTCCAGGTGATTTTTTCCGAAATAATCCCATCTTTAATACAAATACCGATTTCTATAATCCATCAATGCCTTTCCTCCTTTGATCTTGCTTCAATCTTTATAACCCGTGCTTAATCTTTATACGTAACTCTTTTTAATGTATTATAATCCTCTCAATGGACCTAATTCATTATAATAATCCTTGTCTAAAACCTTATAATTCCTTCTTTATTTTTACGATCGATCCTTATACAGAAAATTGCAGAAGATGTGGTTTGCCATTTAAATGTCATTTTTAAGGGATAACTGCTATTTTTCCAGCGCATACCATCATTAACTGCACGTGAGAGAACTCATGTCACACATTCTTGTCTATATTGGTTTATTTGTATATATATATATACATATGAGCACCTTCCTTATACAATTAGATACAGTGGAAGCTCCAAAGATTTTGCGGTACAAATGCAACCTGCATCAAGCAGGTTATTTATACAATAATAAAAAGCTGTCTTGGGCCTGTGAATTTGCGTGCAAATAAAAATAAAAACACTCGGATCCAGTGAAAAATACGGAGTTCAAAGAAGTGCTTAGATTGTAAAAGTGTGTGAAAGGGACAAAAAAAATAAATCTTCTCAATTGAGAAGATTCTATTTTGGATTGCTGTTGGAAATAAATAGACAAAAAACTGGACTTGCGTGTGTAATGATCGAATTCCGGACGATTCCCACCTGCAAATTGCGTTTTTCTGTTATCAGGGAAAACGAGTGCAATAGCTTCTTGGTTTTATAATGATTGCAATCCTGGACATGAAATTGGATATATATCATGCATCTATATGCATATATGATATATGTACATACATATACAGTGGAGTCTCTCCATAACAACACTGAAGGGTCGAGAAAAAAAATTGTTACTGGGGAAGGTTGCTATATAGGACATAAAATATGTATACTTTACGTGTACGGAGGGCTGAAAAAATAATGCTGGTATATACAAATGTTGTTATAAAGAGACTTGTTGTATAGAGACTCCACTGTAATGAGTTAATGAGTATAACTCTACCCACATGTACCTGCATGTAGAGAGTTTCAAGAAACGTTATAGCCCTCCCCTTAAACATTATGATGCAAATACATATGCTGCGAAATAGAAAAAGCATGTTTCCCATGCAGAATTTTATTGTGGATCTATAAAAAAAATTATCCCGATCCGACCAATATTTGCCGAGTTATGGCGGTTTAAAAAAAAAAAAAAACAATTTAATTTTTTGACAAAATTACTATTTTGTTTCTGTCTTTAGGGTAAAATATTTTAATATTCTCCCAATCCTACAAAATGAGACAAGCATGTTTTCTGAGCATAATTTCAATGCGAATCTAGAAAAACTATTCCCATTAAGATCAAACACAAATTCGTCAAAATATGACGAGTTTTCCGCGCCAAGTTCAAACTTGAGAATTCTATGTTAAATCCGTACTTGGTTCTGCCTTCACGGACCAAAATAAATTTGCAGAACTCGTGTCTAAAGCGTAGAATTTAATGGTGAATTGAGTAAAAATACTCCTGAATGGTTTTTGTTGCAATAAAATCATTTCAGCAATTCTGACTAGTGACTCTAAAATGCTCACAAACACGTTAGCGCATCAGTAGGGCACACTCTTAGTGCAAAAATATTTAAATTATTTTTTGGAAAGCTATCATTTGCAAAGTTCTTAAAAGTTGCTTTTCATAGTTTTTAAGACATTTAGTTTAAACATTGTTTTTATGTGGAATTTTTGATGATGTAATAAAAAATATTAATTTCTTCAAAAATTACTTATTTTGAACTTGGCGCGGGAGCTCGCCATAACTTGGTCAATTCATGTTTGATCTTAATGAGAATATTTTTTCTAGATTTGTAATAAAATTCTACTCAGAAAACATGCTTGGCCTATTTTTGACTTTTGGGAGAACATTAAATGCTTTATCCCTAAACAGAGAAAAAATCAGTAGCTTTGTCGAAAATCTAAATGTTTTATTTTTTTTTTGAAAAAACCGCCATAACTTGGTCAATGTTGGTCGGACCGGGATGATGTCTTTCCTAGATCCACAATAACATTTTGCATGGGAGACATGCTTTTCCTATTTTGTACTTTGTGCTTTTGCTATATGCAACTTTGCGTCATAACGTTGAGGAGGGTCATGTCGTTGCTTGGAGCCGTACACACGTATTTATACATATACAGTGGAGTCTCTATAACAAATCTCTTTATAGCAACGTCCCTCTACAACAACAGTATTATTTTTTTCCTTCGTACATTTAGGCTACCTATTCTATGTTCTACATAACAACTTTTCCCTATAACAATATTTTTCGGCATTCCCTTCATTGTTGTTATAGAGAGACTCCATTGTATCTACATACGTATGTGCCTGAGAAATACTGACGCCTGCAGATGTGAATGAAAAAAAGCAATTTCCTTGTTCCAGCAGCTATCCAGTATCCTGTTTACTTCTTAATCAACAAAATGTGTATTTATAAGAGGAATTAAACCGGTTGCTAGGTTTAATTATTTAAAAGTAATAATACTGTTTTTCATCCCACAAAAAATGATTTCCATCGATGTAAGAAATTCTTTGTTATGCTAACTCACTGTGGTTACGCTCATAGCGTTTTTGCTCTACTGAAGAAGCTCTTTTTCTTAGAAAGAAACACTTTTAATTATGAATACTGCTGCCAAACGTGATAGGTTACTGATTTTAATTATGTCTCATGGAATATTTGGTAATAAAGTGTGGAGTATGCCTTCGATTTTAACCGGACTATTTCTGGTGTTTATTTAGTGCAAAATTTTTATTTTATTATTCATTTGAATTTCAAATATATACTTTCATTTAAAATTTTTTAAATTAGGATAGAAACAAATAATTAGACAAGGCATTGACAATCCGGGATTAAAATCACTGGATTATGGATTTGGATTACGGATTACATAATCTAGTATAAAATCCCGGATTAGTTTTCACGGCAGAATAATCCGTAATCCAGTA
>JAQGBT010006832.1:0-11848 GCA_034698585.1 Disparrhopalites patrizii | reverse complement strand
AAAAACAAAGAAAAAGAGCTAAACACAGAGAAAAAAAGTAAAAAAAAACAAAGAAAAAGAAATAAAAACAAAGAAAAGAAGTAAAAAACAGAAAAACGAAAATGAAATAAAAAGAGAAAGAAAGAAAATACAAGCAGCAAGAAAATAACAGACTTTGATAGCAAAGCAAGACAAGAGGCAAAAAGAAGTCAGATAACAAAGCGGAATTGGGTTTAAAAAGAGATAAAGAGGATGCAAAAGAGGAGAATACAGTGGTTGCTTGAAGTCTCGATGCAAGAAGATCAAAAACAATTATACAACAAAATGTGAACGGAAAAACAAATATCTAATTATACAACAAACTATGAGGGGGAAAACAAATAATAATTATACAACAAAATATGAAAGGAAAAAGAAGGTAAAACTAGGAGATAAAAAGAACAGCCAAATAAAACTACAAAGAACGGAGTTAAAAAGTAAAGGCAAAAGGTCAACAAAGGTGATAAAAAAATGAGTTCAAAAAGAAAAAGCACAAGGAAAGATAAAAGAAAGAGGGAAAAGAAAGTAATAACATGGAAAATTACTGCAGAGAAAAGTCCTTTTTTTTTTGGTTATCGAAATAGAATTATACTTCAATCGCGAAACGACTGCAACCAGTGAGGACACACTATTTCACTCCAACCATCAAGAACATAAGAACATCCATTAAATAAAGAGCTATAAGTAGGTCCGAGAGAAAAAAATATCCTATTACTACCAACTGCTCCTACTGTAATGCCTGTCATGTACAAAAATTCTACCCACGCGCACATTTCCTACACTTTAATCTGCAAAAATTGTCCGAAAAGATGATGGGAGAACAATCTTCTTAAAAAGGAAAAAAAATTAGCAAAGAAAAACAGTGCTCTGAAAGAAAATGGGAGGAAAGCACTTATCATGAAAGGAAAAAAATTACCAACTTTCTCCTGTGTAACTCCCTAAAAACGTGGAGAAGGAAATTACTTTGACATTACATTTTCCCCAGGATTTTCCAGCCCCCATTTCTACATTAAAAGCAGGTGAAAGGGAAGACGGAGTACGTGCCTACCAAATCATTTTGAAAATCTTTCCTCTCATTTTCCTATAAAGAAAAGCTTAAGAAGAGCTAGCATCCGGGATGTTTCTGGGGGTTCTCCGCCTCAAAGATTGTCTTTACATTAAAAGATCTGAGATTAGAAAAAAAGGGTGAGACAAGGCTTGCAAAAATTCTGAGCTCATTTCCGTCTCCATTTTCCCCCCGTCATATTTCCCACATTCTCCAGGCGGCTATAGTAGTAATCCTACGGAGAAAGTGAGGACCACGAAACGTCTATCCGAGAGTCAATAAAGACAGGGACATGAGATTAAATGACTTGAAGAATTCCCTCATGCAACTAGGAAGTCCCTCGCCACTTTGAACCTCTATGTTGATGTATGTATGCACACTGTTTAAAGATGAACAAGAGGATAAGGAAGAGGGAAAGCACACGGACAACTTATTAATTATTTAGCTCCATCACTCCTCCAAAGAAGATGAGGGAGAGGTTACACAAGGAGGGGAGAAAGTAGAGAGAAAGAGAGAGCACTTACTTTCTTGATAGAAGGGAGCCGAGCAATTCCTTGACTTTTCACTCTTATCCTGACAGCTACAAGAACCGAGATCATCCGATGAGCAGCATTCACTTGCGGGAGAATCCTAGAAAAAACAAGACAGAAAAAAAAAATTAAATGCAATATAACCACATACTGCCACGTGTCTATACGGTTACTCTTCCTTGCATTCTGTACACACTTTTAACGAAGACACCGAAGCGTGTGGTATAAAAAATGCATTCAACAGAGCATATCTCTTCAAGCCATTTTCATGGTCCAAAGAGTAACACGGGGCGCAAGGGAAAAAGGGGTTTGTTAGAGAGAAGAAAAAAGTTGGAACAATTGGGATAGTAAAAAAAACATGTTATTACACTTTTAGTGGCACAATCCACATCCCATCAATTCCACACTCTTTCTCCCTAATCATTAATCCTCATAACTGTTCCACCTTCCGCTTCTTTTATCCCTCTTGGCCCTCTGGCTCTTTCCAATCCCTTCTCTATCTCCATTCTCGGTCTCGGATTTCTGTCTCTCTTATCGCTCTTTCTCGGATCACTGTCTCTATCTCTTGGCTTTCAATGTGCTTTTGCTTTTTTTCTATCTCTGTTTTTGCTTTATATTCTTTTTTCTTCCTCGACTCGCTTTTGATTTTAATTTTCTTTCCGCATTTCCTCTGTTATATTTTGTCTTCTTCAAGATTTCCCCGCTTTCATTCTTCCTGTCACTGTTTCTGACTCACTCGTTCTCTCTATTATGCCTCTGACCTTGTCCACTCACAAGTGTATACACTTTCGCTACAACAGCTAAAATGAGAATCGCCTAGCACCTTTCCGTAAATTGCAGCTTCTCCCCGTTTTTTCCGCCCTTCTAAGCCTTGACAAAGACCGTGGCCAGAGCCAAAGACATGAAAAAATAACCATTTATACCCTTCTATCTTATTTCAAAAGGAACTCTATTTACCCCCCGTGGATATTAATGACAGTAATATTTTTCTTTCCCGCTCTAATAGCTCTTACCGTCTCCCCGGGCTTCCCTTGTAATTCCCTCCTCAACAAGAATACGGTCCTACCATTTTCTTTCATTCCATCCCAAATGGAAAAAACTACACACATACATATAATTTCATTTGCACCCACTCAGCAAGGATTACAATGGGCGGACCCAGCAGGTCTTCCCCCGAGCCTTTGTAGGACTCCTTTCCCGGGAGAAACAAAAAAAACATGAAAGAGACAGAGAAATGTAGGACGTAATCGTAGAGTAAAAAACGCCTAAAACAAGAGGAAGAAAACTGAAGGAAATAACAAAGAGAAGGAGAGGGATAGAGGAATTATCGACCGATTTAAATATCAGTTGCTTATCTTACACTTTACTATTTATTTATTACAATTCTCTATATCAATACAGCAATCCACAATTCATAAGTCCGTTGCTCTAGTGGTAGTAATGCCAAACGATAGCCCCTGGAAAGACATGGCAGGCAATTTATATTCGTCTCTGTTATACTCCTGCAACTCGTAAATAACACGAGCTTGTTTTTATTGCATTCTCTCCATGACTGCTGGAGGTTTTTTTTGTGTTGCCAAAAAAGAACCCGGGAAACTAGCTGGAGAGAAACAAGAGTCCGGTGTGCATGTATGAAGATTGAAGATGCAAAAAAAAAACGTTAAAAAAAGAATACATAGAAACATATAAATAAGAACATACACTTGTACATGCAGGTGCATGTTATACTGCACAAGCAAATAAAAAGTGAAGACACACAAGAAATTATTTTTCTACACCCTCCTGGCATTGACATGTAAATCTACTACTCTTGAAAAAAAAAGTACCTACAGCCTTTGCGTGCCGAACATCATTCCATACATCTAATTGCGGGTCATGTAATGCCCATATGCAGATACAGACAGACAGGCACAAATCGTTCCGTACAAGTTCTAAAGTACAGAATTTACCAGACAGTAATTGCATCCAACGCCACAAATCTCCGGCCGAGGCGGGAGGAAAATAAAACTGGAAAAACAGATAAAATGAAAGGGAAGGAGAGGAAAACTGAAAGATGAAGTTAAATGGGACATTATATAGACAGACAGAAATGCAGAGCAAATAGAGAAAATGCATGTAGAGAAAGTAAACAAGATAAAAAAACAAAACAAAAAATAGAGAAAAAACAAGACTCTTACAAGGAAAAAGATAATGTAAACAAGAAGACCGAAAAGAAGAGAAAAGGGACAGACGAAGAAAGTTAAAAATGGAGAGACAAAGAGAAATAAAGTGAAAGTAAAGAGAGAAAGTGGAAGAAAGTAAACAGGACAGAGAGACAATGAAAAAGAGCTACGGGAGAGAGGAATAATGGAAATAATAGGCAAAAACGGATTTATCCAGGCATGCCCAATTTCACACACGAATAAATCCTTCACTCCATTAATATCATTATTAGCCTTGGAATGCTTCACTGCAATCCAATCATGTACAGAGCTGTCCAGCAAAAGTGTCAGGATTTTCAAACAATACGCATCATATGCATATGGGTAGACAAGATTTGACTCCAGATTTTTATGTAATATCCGGACCAAGCCATAGGTAAAAAAGTCTCATATTTATTAGAGAGGCAATTAAACCTTCGTTTATCCACACACTTCCCACCATTTAAATCATGCAGGGTCCAAGTGGAAATAATGGGGGGAGAAGACCTTGCCTTCCATTCCGCATGTATAGGTTTGCGTAATAAAATAAGACAAAAAAAAAAGGGCGTAAGCATGTACAAGCTATTCCCTGTAGCGTCTTAAGATTAATGGAAATCCCCATTCTCCCCAGGACCCCGACCAGACCACGGAGGATAATAAGTCTCCCACAGGAAGAGCAGGCGAGGGAAGCAATTTTTCTCTCCTCTCAATCCCAAGCCCAGAACATCTAAAGTTTCTCGCCTAAAACACTCCCATAAATCTCCCGAGATTTGTATGAAGCATTATTTTTTCTGTTCAAAAAAAAGCACGAAAGGAGGAAGAAGATCATCAAAAAGGGATCTTCTTTTCCACACCCGCAGCATCTATATTTATTTTGGGGAATTTTTTTTCTTGGCTATAAATACAAAAGCTACATCTCAAATTGTAACCCTTTTTTTTTGTCAGCACAAAAAAATGCTCGCCTGGGAAAGAGTCAAGAGAAGGGATGGATAGATCAAAATCTCTTTCATACATCTTCCAGTAAAATATTGGCTCATACGAGCAATAGTCAGCCACCAGGAAAGCACTTGCTCCAGTAAAAACAAGGGAGAGATCCAGCAAGGAAATAAATGACAAATGATACAAAAAGGCAAAGGAAATCTAAAAAGCAAGGTCTCAAACGCAAAAATAAAAAATTTCTCCCTCAGAAATAATCTTTCCCCCCAAACAACCGACAAGACGAAATGGCCTTGTTAGTGACTTTAACACAAAAAATACATCAAACTTGCCCCACTTAACAACATAGCCCTCTCAACGTCCTTAAAAAATCTTCTCTTCGGGACCTTTACAATCACCCGATTGTGTACTATCTACGCATCTGACCCGCTCCGCACTCAAGTGCCACACTCCTATTGTTTGCAAACAAGGGGGAGAAGTGCTACAGCAGTTTACCGTACTTTGGCCAAGAGTACTGTAGACTCTTATAAGAGAGTGAGAAAACAAGTTAAAGTAAATAAACGGAAAGTGAACGCGAAACATGTGATGCGACAGGATTTGTTCCTTTCAATTTCAATTTATTCCCAGCAACTACTTGGTTTACTTTGCTTGAAAACCAATCCAGAAAAATAAGAGATAGCAAAAAAGAGTATAACGGAGAAGGTCAGAGAGTCAGAGAGAAGGCAAGAGAGAGGGAAAGAGATAGCCAATGAAAAGGAGAGACAGATACAAAGAAGATAGCCAGAGAAACGTCAAAGAAAGACAAAATCAGAGAGGAAAGATAACGCCACAGAGAGAGAAAGATAGGGAGAGAGACACAAACAGACGAGAGAAAATCACAAATAGAACAAATCAAAGAAAGTAAGCGAGAAAAAAGAAGTGAAAAGAAAGCCATGATGAGAAATGGAGAGAGAGGAGGAGAGAAATGGCCAGAAAAAAAGAAAGAAAGTCGTCAAGAGACAGAGAGAAAAGGGAGAGACAAACGAAGAGCAGCGCAGAAAAAAAGGGAGAGTGACCAGATCGAAAAAAATGAAAAGTCAGTGAGAGAAAGAGAAAGTATGAGAGAATGAGAGAGAGAAATATCCGAGCAAAATATAGGAGACGTGTCCAAGGGAAAGACCAAGAAACCGAGAGAAAAAAGAGCAAAATATATAGGTACAAAATAATATAATAAACAACGCAAAGGACAGAAGGATGCAGAAAAAGGAAGAGGAACGAAAGATGGACAGAAGGAGAAACAGAGAAGGGAAAGAAAGAAAATATGGTGAAATTCCTTCGTCTTGCAGGCTGACATGCACTACTAGAATAATTTTATTCCACGCTACAGGCCTAAGTACTTTCCACAGTGAGATAACACGCAGCTTTCACGTGAAGAATTCCCCCAGGGAGGAATGTGTAACAATGTGTGCATGACCAACAAACGGAGAAAGTCACAGAGGGCAGTGGGCGTGCAGAAGGAATTGAATTTCCCCTATGTGAATGCTTCCTTTTCGGGGAAAGTAGACATAGCACACGTGTTTATATGCACATATACATGTACATACATGCATAGATATGCATGTAAGCCATTTGAATTGTCCCCATTTTTGGGAACTTCCTTTTTTTCTCGTTACTCCTTGCCACTCTTTTTTTTTTGGCGTCCATACCGTTTTTTCTTCACCTCAAAGGAAGAAAAGAAGACATTACATTACGTATGAAGAAGAAAAAGAAGAGATAAAAAGAGTTCAAAATGCTAAGGCAACATTGACTCCTTTTTTTTTTGTTACCTGCATGATAAAATCGATTTCCTTGATGACCTCGTCAGCAGTCGGGGGTTCAGGCTCCGAGTCATGACTTCGACCCAGAATCAACGAGTGCATGTCCAAGTCACTCGCAACGGCCTCATCCTCGTCACTGAAGCTATTGTACTCCTCTTCCTCCTTCCTCACCTGCAAAATAACAACAAGGAGAAAAGGTTAGCGGGAACAGTTTCGTAAGGGCATGTTTGTTATACTAACAGATTATACAATAGAATTTCATATCAAGTTTCATCTCTTCACTTCTCTCTTGTCATCTTTGTTCAACGACTGGGATACTTGAGAGATTTCTCCCGTTTCCCTTCCCTTATCTTCCTAGCCTTCCCTCCCCGATTGCCCAAGGTATCTCGACTGTCTGTCTCTTCTCTATAGCATTCCTTGGATGCTCCCTCACGCATCACTAATATCACCGTCTACTACGACTTTTTCCCGGTTTTCTCATTGTGATGTTCTGGTCCTGGTGCGGCTTTCCCTGTCTGTTGATTTCGGCAATGTCTCCTTGTAAATTATATTACATTGGTCCTACATAGGCTCCTATATTGGCTCATTTGGGTTCCTTCCCTGGTATGCTGACTCTTGGATGTTTGGACGGTTTGCTTGAATATTTGGGTGTTTTGCTATTCTTTAACCTTCTTCGTCTCTTTGACGTCCTTGTATTTCGAACATTTCGCTTGTTTGGTCTTTGTCTAACTATTTCTGCTCTTTGTTTAGGTCTCCTTCTGTTATTTTACTTTTTTTGTCTATCCACTTCAATGCATCGCCTACCCATCATAACTCATATAACTGATTGTCTGTTCATTACGGTATTGTGTGGCCAGTTACTGCCCATTATAGCTCTTGGTCTGTCCACTATGGCTCTTTGTCGTTCATTAGGGCTCTTTGTCTGTCCATTATGGCTCTTTACCTATCCATTGTGGCTCTTTAACTGTCCATGGTAGGCCTTTGTATGTCTATGGCTTTTTGCCTGTTCAATGTCACTCAATACTTTCAATTGGCTCCTTGCATTATTGCATTGTCATGTATTCATATAGATTCTGTGCATGCAAGCTCTTTGTCTCAATTTTGTCTAGTTTATTGTCGGCTTCAACAATTCGAATTCGGCATGTCTTTCACTATTTGTCGTTATTTTGGTTTTTTCTCTCAATTTCATCTGTGTATGTATTTTTGCGCATGATTTTTATCCCGGTCTGATCTGGTTCTCTCACCCTATTTTTGCCTGCCTGTTTACTGCAGTCTTTGGCCATTTTCTTTTGTCTGATTGCTGGTGCTCTCTCCGGCTATTGCGGCTTTTCCTCGCCCTATTTCGGTTTAACCTGTCTATTGCGATTCTCTGTCTATAGAATTTTCTCATCTTACTTGAGCCCTTTGTTTTGCTATTCCTTTCCCATTTTTTATCTCAGCCCCGGCTCTCTGTCAGCCTTCTGCGACACATTCCTATAACATTAGTATTTCTTTCTTTTTGCTTAAGTTCATCTATATACAATGCCTATATACAGAAGGCTCCGAAAATAAGCATACAATTCCAAGTCTCTAACGACGGAGAGACAGGGAGTACGAAAATTATGTGTTGCTTTACCAAAAGATAACCCAGAGTATGTCGACGTTGAAGGGAAAAAGGGAAGGATTTGCACACAACAGCCATTACTACGGTTATGATTTCGATACAGGGCCACACAATAGTCCCAGCCTCCTATTTTTCCCTTGTTTAAATCCGATAAGACCTTTAAAGTCCTAGTGGCGCTACTGACTACAGAGAGTGACATCGTCAGCTCGTAAAATGTCACCTCTGCCACTAAAGACGTGCATAGGCAATGAAAAGACTTGGGTAAAAGGACGTGGAAGTGACATAAATATCCTTTTAATAATACTGCAACATAGTAGCTACATATACGGGGAATCTTTTTTCTTCTCTGGAGAGATAAAACTTTTTTCTTAACATTTTTATACAATGAAAGGAGAATGCCAGAGGAAAGACAAACAGTATCTGGAATACATTAGCGAGTCTGGCTGTTGCTTTTTTTTTTGTTCTATCCAAGGGCAAGGTAAAAGACATTCTTTCCTCTGGCTTTATTACGGGTATTCCCATTTCTGTTTCCAGTCTCTTATTATGAAGGGGGGAAGCCTTATAAGGGTAATGTTTTTCTCGTACATGTACAAAGGAGAGCATCCATAATTTCTAGATTTCACAGTCTACTTGCCCACAAACCTCCCTATCCTCCTCTCCTTGTCCCTCTTGACATTTCCATTACCATTTATATACAAAAAAAAGAGAATAAAGTATAAAGAAACAGAGAAAAAAAATCCGCCGTCCTCCATTCCAGTACCATATGAGAATCAACCACAATTTGATATTAAATTCACTTCTTATAAAAAAAACTTAAATAAATAAAGCTCAAGTCACACAACAATCAAGGCAGGAAGCTCCAGGGAATTCCAACCTTTTTTTTTGCTCCCCCACACGGAGATGTTGGAATATAAAGTATCAAATTAGAAATAAGATACGCTCCCTACCATTTCCAGGGATATCAAGGCAACTTAAGGGTCCTACACAAAGGAGGTCCTTTTTTTCACAAAAAAAAGGAAATCCCCCAACGCATAAAAATATCATGGACAAGAAAAGCCAGGATGGCCTTTTATATACACATTTTTTCTAATAAATATATACTGTAACAATAAAGAGGCTCAAAAAAGACCATAGAAGGGAAAATCCCAGATGATACATTGTTATCCCAGAAAAAGTGCACTTTACTGCCTTCCCCCGAAAATATTTCTAAACGACCATTAGTGTGTGATATTCCACACATAAAGTACGGAGGAAAAATCATTTCTCCCTGTATGTTCCCCCCAAGCCAAATGGTATAGGTCAAGCCGTGACATTTCGCGGACTGGAGAAGAAAAGAAGACGGTGCAGACAAGGCAGATAGACCAAGGTTCGTGTGGGGAAGACATTAGAAATGTTTCCTTGGGGAGATACATGGAAACAATAGACCAAGAAAGGTAGAGGAAGACACGAAACGGGAAGAATTGGAGACATAAGGAAGATCCATAGAAAGAAAGTATTTCCAAATAAAGTCGGTCCAATGCTTGCCAATTTTGTCCAGGGAGAAATCAAATGGAAAAACGGGATATGACTCATACTCATAGAAAAGATTGAATAGTAGGCCAAAATTTGGAGAGGCAAAAAATTGGAGGAGGAGACTGGGTCAGGATTGAGGAGACAGAGCCAATTTTCCAACCTATTCACTGCCCTCTCTAAAGCCTATTAGTTCAAGGACATCACTCTTTCTCTCTCTCTCTCTTTCTGCTCCTTGTCTCTATTACAATATGTACTATCCTTTTCTCTCTTTCTCTCTCTCTGCTATCTCTCCTTTTCTCTTTTTCTCTTCCTCTCGCTTTCTCCACTGCTTTCACTGTCCTCCTTTTGGATCTTTCTCTTTTTCTCTTCCTCTCGCTTTCTCCACTGTTTTCACTCTCCTCCTTTTCGATCTTTCTCTTTCTTTTCTCTGTGCATTGTCTCTCTCTTTTCTGCCTTTCATTGTATCTCTTGTTCCTCATCTTAATTTTCTTCCATTGTCCCCTCCTTTTCATTGTCTCCTCTCTCGTGATTCCTTTCTCTCCTTACATTGCTCTATCCGTCATCTCTCCATCTCGTTTCTGTACTTGTATTTCTCCCTTTTATAGTCTCTTGCTCTCCGTTTAGCTGTTCCCCTTTATTTCCCCCTTTTTCTATTCCCTTTTTCATGCATATCTCCTCCTCTTTATCTCTATTGACAATTCGCGTTTTCATTTTTTCTTTCTCTTTCTCTATCTTCCTGGATTTCGAGGGCTTCTTTGTGACAATGCCTCTTTTACTTTATTCTATACGTGTACAATACCTCTTTTACTTTATTCTATGCATGTCACATTAATCCTCTTTCTTCATCTTGTTTTACGCACTCTTTATTTCTATTTTTACGCGCTCCCTTTTTTCTTGAGTACTGCTCTCTTTGTAGTACTTTCTATCTCTTTACTTCTAATTTGTATGTGCTCCTCTCTCTATCCTTTCTTCTATTACTCCCTCTCTCCTGCTTTTAGTACTGTTCGATCGCTCTCAATCCCACTCTCGTTTTTTATTCCTCCCGACCCTCTCTATTGCCTTCTCGGCTCTCTGCTCTCACTCTCTCTAGAGAGCCTGGGGAAGTATCCACTCGAGCCAATTATTTGACCAGCGGGTAACAACGCTCCTACTTCATACTTGAACAATCCTCATTCATTGCAACCATCCACTCAAGCCTCTTAAACGTCCAATCAAAAGTGCTTGAAATGCTACCACTCCAAAGCCTGGACGGTTGAGGCGGAAAGAAGTCTATTCAGTGATGAAACACACGTTGGTAGTTTTAATCCGGAAACGTGGCTTCCATTGTTGACCGTCACAGATATTTCCACTGAATCAACAAAAGGGAGGGAATAATTGGGAGGGACGCTTGAATAAAGGGTAAAAGAATTAAATGTGGTTTGATCCATACAGGATTCATTCGAAAGAGATAACTAAGTTTCAACACAAGAGACAGTACTCAGACGCGGTTATAGACGAATACTGTATTTGTTGAATTAAGGCTAAACAGATAAAACCTTATTTGATTCGTCTGCAATAGCCTTTTTCCATGTGGTAGATCTGCTCCAACAATTAGAGGAAGGAACAAAGGAAAGGAATCCAAGGATAGGAAATCCACATGGATTTCTAGTCACTAGAATCTAGTGGGACCATTTTGTCTGGGAAAAAGAAGGGCAGTGAAAATTCCCTTGGCGAGGAGAGAATGGAGTGGAAGTAATATAAGTCGAGTAGGAAAAGAATAAAAGAATTCCCACATAATATGGTTTAATTGATCATGATCATTCATGAGGATATTCTATTGATCCACATTCAGCCATTCGCACTCGTTTCATCCCTATACACATGAGATGAGACAAAGCCTTCCTAGAAGTAGAGCTTTATCCGCCATCCTCTTTCTCCTTTATTCACTGTCTGGCTTTTTTTTTATCCAGCTCACTTTCTCTTTCCGCCTTTTTTTAATAGCTAACTCTGCTGTATTTCTCTTTCTTTATTGGTCTACCTCCATCTTTCTCTCATGAATACGATTTCGATCTTTCTCTTGCCTTCTTTACTTCTCTGTGAATTTGATTCTTTCTTGTTTTCTTTACCTCTAAGTGATTTTTGTTGTTTCTCCTGCTTTCTTTCTTTCTCTGCGAATTTCATTCTTTCTCCTGCTTTCTTTCTTTTTCTGCGAATTTCATTCTTTCTTTTGGTCTCTTCCTTTTTCTGCG
>JAQGBT010006831.1:0-11850 GCA_034698585.1 Disparrhopalites patrizii | reverse complement strand
GCGGTGGCGGTGGTGGTCACGGCGGCTATGGACACGGTCATGGACACGGACATGGAGGATACGGCTATGGACATGGTGGTGGGGGCGGCGGCGGCGGCGGTGGCGGCGGACATGGCCATGGCTATGGCTACCACCGGAAGTAACATTTTCTCCCGAATTTACCCTTCCATTTTGTTAGCTCTTTCCCTTTCATGTTGTACATTTTGTTTTCAATTTCCCGCATTTTTCCCCTCTCGGAAGCAATTTTTGTAATCTTTTATAAAAAATAGAAAAAAATCTCCTAAACATAATTGAAAAAAATCTCCTAAATATAATAGAAAAAATCTCCTAAATAGAATAGAAAAAATCTCTTAAATATAATAGAAAAAATCTCTTAAATATAATAGAAAAAAATCCTAAATATAATAGAAAAAAATCCTAAATTGTCTAAAAACAATTTCTTTTTTTATTATGACTGTATGTAATATAATAATTGCCTCAATAATTGCCTAGTCCAAAGGAAATTCGGTTGTACAGTTAATCGTGGATACGTTTTTTGCTATCTCCTTTGACCTCGAGTATGTAATCCGTAGGAAATATTTTGTATTGACCCGATGTAATATGACCAAGCGTGAAATGGCCATTAAAGAGAAAGGATATTTCCTCGTAAAGATAGAAGGAATTTGTGCCCGGTCCACACATATTTATCATGCATGATTCATTTCTTTGTAATTAGTCCAGCCTTTAATTACAGACTCCGACCCGCAAATTTCCGGATGCATATATGTATGTATGTATATATATATATACATGAAGCCGCTTTACGACGATATGTATGCACGCCCCATAAGCCTCAATTCATATTTGCTGTGCCAGAATAGTGACATCAGTAATGTATACGCAGGGTATTCAAGAATTTGTGTATAGGGGAAGAGCCCATAGATAAAAAAAAATAGTTCCCGGGAACGTCATAGCCCAAAAAAAACGCCGTGACAATCCTTGCCAGCAATTAAGTCTCTCTGATGACGCGGAGGTCCGAAAAAGGGAAAACAAATTTTCGGTTGGGAGTGATAGCAATAATTATCTATACATATATCCATGAAGGGTATGGTCTGTATGCTTCCTTTAATATACACATGTCCACGTATGCACATATGAAGGCTTTAGAGGCATACCGACCTAAGTTCATTCGACTAAATTTTAGAGGAAGAACGAAATGCGGCGGAGGCAAAGCTTTTCGAATTTCCAAAATTTTTTTCGAGAAACTTCTATAATTAGGTCCACAATTCGGTCAAATTTTGAAAATCCGCCGTTTTGTGTCTCTTTTTTTCTATATCTGTCTATTTTGTTACTTTTTTCTCTCTTTCCTGTCTACGTTTCTTTGCTGTTTATCTATTTCTCTGTCTTTTCTTTCTTTTTTATTTGCTGTCTCTCTATTTTTCCCTCTTTTGTCTCTGTTTTTCACTTGTTACTATTTCACAACTATTGTTAGTAGTTGTCTTGCTGAAAATTTTGAAAGCCGTTAAAAATGTGATCCCGGATAAGCTTTGAGTGATTGAGAAAATGCAGTCCACGGAAAAGTATTAAAAAAATTATTTTCCCAGTAGTAAATAAATGTTTTGCTTATATTGTAAAATTTGTACCCAGGAATCGGTACCGGAATTTTTTATTTTGGCTACGAATACCGATTAATTGGAATTGCATTTTTATCTCCGATATGAACTAGTTAGAATTTTAATCGGAATCGGTAATAAATTTGTGCTGGAATTTAAATCGGAATTCGAATTTTTATGACAAAAATTGCCAGACCTGATATCCTTGCTAGGTTATGGAAGAAAAAATAATAATTTTCGAAATTTTTGGACTTAGGCTGGTATGACTCTGGGCCCTTCACATGTAATACCATAATAGGTCCTCCGGAGGGCAGGAATTACTTGGACTCATTGCAGTAAACAACTCTTGGAGGAAATTGATTTTGGACTATAATAAATGCTGGAAGGCAAATTGTTTGCTTTACAACATTTGTCGTCATTCTTGACCTATTGCGCATTTTTTCAGATTTATGACCTAAAAAGCCTTGCCCCCCACACGGATAAAATCGAAATATGACAAGATTGATCCAATTCAGGAAATTATTAAATGGAATTGTGATTTCATAATAAAAAATTCTGATCAAACTGAAACATCCAGATTGAAAAGAAATTTAAAACTGGCTGCTATAGTCGATTTATGGACTATAATTTGGGGAGAATGCCTAATGCTCTAATCCAAATCCAAATACATGACGAAAATGCCCTTATATCCAAGGTAATTTCCATTATAAACGGAAAAATTGAGATAATAAAATCTATATTAATGAACCAGTATACTGTAATAAGGGCACGGCCTGTATATCGATAGTTTCAATACCAGAAATAATTGACATTGTAAATTGGAAGTCAAATTGTGTCCTCGCAGTGTTATTGCTTTTTAATAATAACAGCCGCTATATGGAATGCTGTTGATTACTTTATACATACGCAGTTACGGAAGGCCCAGCAGGATAGAAGAGAGGATTGGAAGGCTATCGCTGCACCCCATTCAATTACGGGGAAACGCAATTTACGTATATTTATTATTAATTTAGCTATTTCCGTAATCTCCATTAAAATAATGACAGTCCATTATTTGAGCCATGCTTGGAGATACTGCTTATAAGGGATACTATATAGATATGTATATGTTACAGTATTTTATGCATGAGCACATTTATCGTACGACCAGGTAAATGCTGACGTATGCGATGCTGTCCTCAGTGTCTTTCTCTGCGAAGGTTAGAGCCACATCGGAATTTTCCTGTTACATTGGAATTGACACAATTTTGTGTTTACCTTGAACCGATTTCTCAGTTATTACTTATTGACATTCGGTGAAGTGAAAAGCAGGGCAGGAATACTTACACTTTTTTCCCCTACACAATTACACGCCTATCACATCCTGTGGCTATTATAATTTGACAGTTTGCAGCCAGGGATTTTATTTGAGGTTGCCAGAGCCAGAGAAGGTGAGAATTTGGGTTGTAATAGATTTCTGTGAGGAAAACAAAGAGGATTTTCACTGAACATTTTCATTGGATCCTAAAAACGGTGAAGGATAAATAAAAACTGCCACCGTCTCAACAGAAGAATGGACGAAATCACGACCATGGGCCAAAAAATTGTGAGGAGGTACCCCGGATTTCTGGTGAGATTTGATAGGAGCAGAAATTTTGAACATTTGCATTTTTTGAGGATTCCTTGCAATACATTTTGGATTTTGATCGCTAAAAGCACATAAATTTGCAGGCTAAACATAGCAAAAATAGATAAATTGCGAGCTAAATGTTTTCCTGTATGCGCTAAACATGTTAAATATAATAATAGTTAATAATGGTTAAAACGCTGTGAGTCAGACCAGACATAAAGTAAATTAACGAAAAATTTGCAAACTAAACATAAATTTGCGAGTTGACCATATGCGTGTCAGACGTATCCGAAATTCGCAAGTTTGCTATGAATTTGCGAGCCACACATAAATTTGTAAGTTAACAATAAAGCGAGTTAAGCATATGCACAATTTGCAATTTAAGCCAAGCAATGTCATCCAAAAAATCGAAATTCAAATTCGAATTAAAATACTTATTTTTTACGAATTATGAATACATATTTGAATTTAAATTTCGGATATCAAAAACATAAATTCTAATTTCTCGATAAAATTTTATTCAAAAGCTCAGACACACGAATACGTATATTGAAATACTTTTTTAAGCTTTATTTATAATGCAATCTGACATCATTCATACATATATGTATATCCTGAAACAAATAAATAAAAATTACAAATTGACTTCGCAAGCTCTGATTTTGCAAAAATCATGCTTTTAACCTAAGCAATAATTATATTACAGCCAATAAAATCTGATTTTGAAAAACAAACTTGTTCGAAGGCGGGAAGTAGCAACATAATGAAGGCATTTTCGAATATACTGATTAAGTCTATCGGAATTCATATGTCAAGTTTCGAATACGAATTTCAATTTCAGTTGTATGTTGTAATTATAAATTCTAATTCAAATATGATTCTGATAAAAATTTGGATAGCTCACTGTCGGAAAGGGTCATTAAAAATAATTGAAAAGGACTTTTGAACAGGAAGTGAAAATGCTGACGCTTTGGGAAGATCGGACGGTGGTGATCACGTACTTCCACAATTTCTACCATCCCATCTGCCGGGAGTGGGCCAAGAATCTCAGTCAAATCTCCCACATCCTCCAAACGCATGGCGTCCGTCTCCTGGGCATCGGGCTGAGTGACGATGGGGCGGACGAATTCCTCAAGGGCAAGTTTTTCACCGGAGAGCTCTTCTTGGAGCAATCCGAGGATGAGAACGGGAATCCCGGGGTGGACTTTAAGGCCATGAAGTGGTCCCAACTCCTCAAGCAGCTCCGGAAGAAGGACACCTGGATGTACTTGTACAAGGTGGGCCATTTATTTTATTTATTTTTTATTTATATATTTTTAATTTATATATTTTTAATTTATATATTTTTATTTTATATATTTTTATTTTATATATTTTTAATTTATATATTTTTATTTTATATATTTTTAATTTATATATTTTTAATTTAAATTCTTCACCATGCATTCTGCGGAGTGCCAAATTAATGTTTGTCCTCTCTAAAAGAAGCATGGAAGTACGTAAAAATTAGTTTAATACTCGTACAGACGTTGCAGAAGAGCTTGGAGCAGGAGAACAGCCACGGCGGGACGTTCATCATCGAGAAGGGCGGCCGACGTCTCATCGCCTACCACCAGATGGAGCGCATGGTGGACTACCCGGGCAACGACCGCATCCTCAATGCCCTCGCAATCCAGCCTGACGATGATTGGTCTGTGCCCAAAGCGGAATTCTCCGCTTTTAGTGTCCAGCCAGACGTGGATATGTGAGGATTTTGAGGGAGAGTTAATCTTGATACATACAACTAAAAGAGCCCGGCAGATGGCTTTTTTTGGTGGGGATTTGCAAAAATAATCAGAGATGGCCAACATACTTTTTAGTTCCTAATACGAATTACAAAATGCACATGTACACTCGAAAGCTTTAATTACAAATTATCAATTACATTTGGCTGTTTTCCAAGTATTTAATTATACAAATTAGAAAATGCAATTTTATTAATTTTATGTCCAACACAAAATACATCCGTGTAGCTAATAGTAATGTTATAATGTATTTAAATGCATATTTTAAATGCACAATACAAAGAATTGCATGGGAAATACCTATTTTAAATACAAAATTCAAATAAATGTATTTAAGATACGTATATCAAACGCGTTTATTTGTATTTTGGAACACAATCAAAAAATCACAATTTGTGTTTTCCCTTGGTGCACTTTCAAATTACAAAATACATACAGCAAAATATTTCCAAACAATCTCGTGTATTTTAATACAAATTACAAAATACATGTGGAAAATATCGGTATTTGAAAATACAATTGCGAAATACAAAAATGTATGTTATGTACGTATTTCAAATACATGTTTTTTTTAACGAAACGACGTACGATGTATTTTGGCCATCTGTGGGAATAATACGCAGACCAAATATTCATGAATATAGTCTGGTGATATATGTACAATGTTATGAGTTATATTGTTGAGGGACAAAACGTTTGGTATACTTATATGTATGTATGCACGTAAGTACATACACTTACATACATATATGAGTATAGTATTATATAAATAAATATTAGGAGAATATACAGTAGTTAACTACGTCCCTCGACTCCAGCCTCTTTCTATAGATGATTATTCGTATTTGAAAAAATTTAATATTAACTTAGCGCGTGCTTCTGTTTGCCCAGAAATTATTGTTTCTATAATAAAGCAGCTATGTATCAACTATATAACCATGGAAGTTGTATCTTTTGGATCGTTTGAATTATGATACGATTCAATTCATGGGCTTGAATCGGACCGAAATCATTTGCATCAAGAATCGGATGGAATTGGGATTTTTGATCCGATTCGGGCCTTGAAACGAATCGAACTAAAAAGTTTGGATCAAATCGGATCGTTGCCACCCCGAATTCCCATTAAAATTTATGCCATTCAGATAAACGCATGATCGAGACTTATCTGAAACGGCTATATGGACTGCGTGAGTTAAGAGCACTTGATTCAATGCTTATTTCATCCCAAATCCCTTCCCAACACGATCACAATTAATTAAAGCAAATAATTTTGGTCCAAAGAACTTTTGGCGAATTTTAATTCTTCGTTTTTTGTGTGTAACTCCAATTCGTACAAGAAATAGGTAGTTGTCTTTTAGTATTTACCATTGTGATTTCATTGCTGCCATAATTCATACTCTGCGCAGTCAAAAGGATTTCTTGATAATAAATTTAAATACGCTCTTATTTTCCTTTTATAAAGCCATAACTCTGTCGTGGCAAATGCGGTTTGTACTATTTGCTTAATTGGCTTCAAAAATATATTGTATTCACCGGGTAACGATTTTAATAGTCCAATTAAAGAAATAAATTCCCATGGAACATATTCAGCAGTCCTCTGTCAACGCTATGGTCTTTGTATTTGTTTCATGACCTACAAGAAAAACGTTTTTTTGATCCCAACGACAGTTATAATACGAAGTTGTGAAGTTCAATTAAAGCAAGTCCATGGGACGTAATCAACTATACAGTGGAGACTCATTATAACAGCATCCAACGGGAACGGAGATTTTGCTGTTATAACGAGATTTTTGGCTAATGCTGTTATAGGAAACACATTTAGGATGATTTTATATACCAGCGGCTCAAATTTCCAGACGTTAGAACGATTTTGTTAACATTATGCTGTTATATACATAGAGAGTTGTTACAAAGAGACTCCGCCGTATATTCACGGAGAATAAATGACAAATGCAGCACATTGGCAGGATTATTTTGCTTCTGACCAACGAATAAAAAAGACCTCAAAAGTTGTCTGGCCAGCTGTGTACAATTGTACATGCAAATTGTCGTCAAGAGCTGAGTACATACACAGGAATTGTTCAGAATGGCCTTAGGGTGTCTTCTGAAGCTTTTGGCATTAGTGGCGACTTGTGCGTGGGGTAAGTTGATATTTTTCTTTTATTTCGGGTGAAATGACCCACAAGGGAACTTTTTATCCATCGTCCATAAAAGTTTACAAAAGAATAATTCCCATTCAACAATGCTCTCCTTATAAACACTCCAGCTGTGATGGCGGATGAAGTGCAAAGTCCAAGCTTGGACGTAAGAATAACTCAGGACATGACGAAGCTGGAGAAGAAGGTGGAAAGGTACTTCCAGGGCGTGGAATCGAAAATCCAGAGAGCCTTGGCGATTCTGGTGGACCTTAAAGTCCTGGCCACCTCTAGACGTCTTGGCGAATCTCGTGGTTTATTGGGTCCGAAGGGAGAGCCAGGAAGGGATGGATTTACTGGGTTACCTGGATTACCTGGATTGCAGGGAGAGCCTGGAAAGGATGGATTTACTGGATTACCTGGATTACCTGGATTGCAGGGAGAGCCTGGAAAGGATGGATTTACTGGATTACCTGGATTACCTGGATTGCAGGGAGAGCCTGGAGCCAAAGGTGAACAAGGTCACGCTGGATTCCCCGGAGCTGTTGACTGCATGGTTGGTACACCGGGACCAATCGAGGGCAGCGGTGAAGCGGATGTTTAAGTAAGTTCTCAAGGACACTGCAAAGCAACAAAACTGCTTGGAAGTTGATTTGTATTGATTTGAGCATGCTTAAAGTCGTATTTCTTTCCTCTATACTCGATCATATAGGGTCGACCGGGATCGAAGACATTATTATGGCATCAACCGTCACAAAAACCATGTCTAATGAATAATTATTATGCATTATTATGAACAATAAAATCTTAAGGGCGAAGTCCATGATTTGATCTTCTCCAAGCGGAAGTAATATCTATACAATGAGCATCTCCACAAACTCAACCATTCACATACAGTGGAGTCTCGCTATAACAAGTCTCTTTATAACAACATTTCTATATAACAACGTTATTTTTTCCGCCCTTCGTACATGTTCAGTACATATTTAATGTTCTATGTAACAACATTTCCCAGTAGCAACATTTTTTTCCTTCCATTCAGTGTTGTTATAGAGAGACTCCACTGTAATTTTTATGCAACGCTGTATTCGTATTTAAAATAAATGCAAAGATCTATACTCAATATTACAAGTTGACTCCGCAACTCTGATTTTGCACAAAATCGATGCTTTTACGGACAAAATAGTGATATTACTGCCAATTGCAAAAATTATTGTTACAATACCTTTTGATTTTCCAAAACAAAACTTGCTCGAAGGCGGGAATTAGCAACATAATGAAGGAATTTTCGAATATCAATAAAGTATCGGAATCCAAATGTCAATTTTTTGAATACGAATTTGAATTTCGAATGTATTTGTGTTGATAAATTTGAATTAAAGTATTTTTCTGACAAAAATATGGATACTAATTCCGATTGAAATACTGAAAAATATGAATATAATTCCGATTTGAATTCCAATACCGATTCCGATCTCATACCTTGGTGTCAAGTGCGTTTGGTTTAGTGTGTAGTGCTCCTTTTCTTATTTGAATTTCCTTATTTCCTTATATGAATGATTTATTATGCTTAAAAACGTTTCTCACCCCACACTTTTATGTGATACAACACAACACAACAAAATTTCCGCCGAGTCTCTCTTTTTGCTGTGAACAAATTTACTTTTTGTGTGCAGCGTATATTCGGAAGAATTAGTCAAGAATTAGCATATCGTCGGTGAAGAATCATATTCATATGTAACCATCTCCATGGAGCGCTAATTCAGGAAGTGATCATCTCCATTCTGCCTCCACTGTGCATAAAGTATACAGTGGAGGTCTATATATAACAACTCTGAAGGGAAGGGCGAAAAATATTGTTACAGGGAAAAGTTGTTATATAGAACATTACATACATATGCCCCTTGCATGTACGTGGGGCTGGAAAAACAATGTTGTAACATAGAAATGTTGTTATAAAGCGACTTGTTATGGAGACTCCACTGTAATCAAGTCCATTACAAATCAAAGAGATGCCTAATAGATACAAAATTATACGTTCCATTCAGCTAATTTCCCTTCCGATCGTTCCTTTCATTTTTTGAACTAAAAAGCATTCAACTAAATTTTCGAACTAAACTTGTTCAGAGAGCCAACAATTTAGCATTTAAAATTAATTGGTATAATTAATTTTCAATGGGGGTTGGATTGAAGCCTGTGATATTCTACACAGTTGGCGCTACTGTAATGGTAAAAAAATCGAAAAATTTAATTTATACCGGTTGATTATAGTGAGTATATGAATTCTAATTAATTAATTAAACTTCTTTTAAAAAAAATCGATTCAATTTTCTTGGTTTGAATTTATTTTTGGAGATGATCACGTACTGCACACAAGGAAAATGGAGATGATCACTTGGAGAATTAGTACTGGTTGAGATGGTTACATACGATTCTTAATCGACGATATAATTTCTTTTTAATTCACCCATTTTATTACAAATACAACCCAAGAACATTGCTTTAGCATGAAAGCACGCCAGCAAGACAATACTTTATATTTCTTATTGACGTCAGAATGCAAATTGAAGCAAAATTATGTTCGGGAATTCCAATTGGAATTCCCTCCCGAAAGGAACTTTTTTCGCTGGATCCGTAAATATGCATTTGGCGTGAAATAAAATGTTCATCCAGCCGTTTTTCCAAGCAAATAATATTTTATATATTCTTCCGGTGCGTAATCACGTCTATGTTTTTTTTTTAAATATTTGAAAAAAAAAATTAAAAAAGTTTTGAAAACATAAATCCGTAAAATCAAGTAATTCCTTTTTTTCATTAAGAAGATAAAACTAATACATCGTATTTCTTGTCGCCTAAAAAGCGATAAAAAAATCACTCCGTTCCGGTCAAAATATCCCATTGCCGGTTCTGCCTTTTGATTTTATTGTATAAAAAAAGTAATACAAGTACTAATAAACACTAGCATGACCGTTAAAATGGATACATCAGGGATTTCCCCGTTTATTTGCAAGTTTACATGTCTTCACCAAGTCGTAGTTCCAATTCCAGACGCTGAAAAGTGGCAGCAATTAATTAGTAAAAAAGTCAGAACCCTGCAAGATAAATGAATTTCTTGAATGCGTCCATATGATGCAACAATTTGGCTTTGGCCGTCATTGGATTTATTGAAGCAAAAAGAGGCACTCGTGGGAAATACAATAAAATATATGGATAATTACAGAAAAATCAATTTGCAGTTCGTGGCGTCAAAACCAAAAGATGCTGCGGAGGTTTCAAAATAAAGCCCGGCCTCTGCCCAAAGTCCGGGCAGACATTGGGATCTTCCAGCCGAACCTGGAAACGCTGGAGGACGCCGGTGAAGAACATAAAGATCTCGTTCATGGCCAAAGTATCCCCAGGACAGTTCCTCTTCCCCACAAAAAAGGGGACCAGATGGTCGTCCTTCCGGAGGCTCCCATCCCCATTCATGAACCTCTCCGGTCGGAACACATGGGGATCCCCCCAATGCTGGGGGTCGTGATGAACCCCATAAAGATTCCAGAGCAAAATCGTCCTCTTGGGAATGAAATACCCCCGGAATTCCGCGTCCTCCAGGGCCGTGTGCATGACCCCGAAAGGGACCATCGAAGACTTGCGGAGGACCTCAAAGATTGTTGCTTCCGTGTAGACCATCTTCGGTCGATCCAGGAGGGACGGGAGCCGTTCACGACCCACAATCTGGTCAATCTCCTGCTGGATCCGATTTTGCACCTCGGGAAAGGCGGCTGCGGCCAAGAAGGCCCAGCCCAAGGTAGAACTGACCGTGTCGGAGCCCGTGTAAAAGATGTCCAGGATGGTCCACATCAAATTGGTCATCCCAACCTCCTTGTAAAAGGCGGAGGTGCTGTCCGTCGTGGCGTAGATCTTGGTGAGAGCCATGTCAATGAAGTCATTTTCCTGTCCCGGGACATATTTCGCCCGATGTCCCTCCAGGATGTCCCTCCCCAATTTCAGGGGCGTCCCCAGGCACTCCAGGGCCTTGGTGTAGCCCGTCATGTCCGGGAAGAGCTTGGCCAGCCACGGGAGGAAGCAAGGAATCCCGAGGATGTTCTGGTCCGAAAAAGCCTCGTTGATGAGCTTGAGGATGTGCCGCTTCTCGGGATCCTCAAGGTCATATTTCTCCCCGGCCAGGATGATCCAGAGGGAGTTGATGACGGCCACTTCGATGGGATGCTTGAGATACAAGGGCTTGGAGCCATTCCGGGAGATGAGAGCCAGGAAGTCCTCCACTTGATCCTGGATAAGTCCCTCCATGCTCAGCTTCCCGAAGCCCATGTCCTTGAGGCTTTTCAGGGTGAACCGCCGCCATTCCGTCCAGAGCTTATCCTCCAGGAAGATGAGGCCCGAGTTCTCCCGGAAGGGCTTTAGGAGCTCCAGTTGGTTGCGGCCGAGGAAGACGTCCGTCTTCCCCATTTCCTTCATCAGCTCCACGTCACTCACGAAGACGACCAGGTACTGGCCGAAGTAGACGCTCAGGATGTCCCCGTACTTCTTGGACAACTCCGTGATCTTGAGGCTCGGAATGGGGCCGACGAATGGGAGATATCCCAGAAGGGGAAGTCCCATCGGGCCTGGAGGCAACTTTTTCCCCTTTCCCGCCCTCACAAACGCGAAGACGAGAAGGAAGACGAGGGACAAGGCGGCGGCTTCCAGGAACATTTTCCCGGGGGGTTTTGGACAATTATATTATT
>JAQGBT010006830.1:0-11851 GCA_034698585.1 Disparrhopalites patrizii | reverse complement strand
TCTACTGTGCGTATGTACATTGGATTTTCTCTGTAACAACTCTCCTTATAATATTTTTTTCTCTATATAAAATTTTTTCAGTCCTTCGTATATGCAGCGTGCATATTTTACCGTATATGTGGCAACCAGCTGTGCCCGTTGTAAAACAGTTATAATATATTATAATTGTATATCCGAAGGTAAATACTAGTAAATATAAATACAGTGTATATAAACTATATAATAAACATAAGAAATATACTTCCAATTTATATGTTAACATAATATTATATATATGTATAATTTTATTATAATACATATTATTATTATGTATTATTACATATTATGATTATGTCTGTATTATGTATACACCCCTAATACAAAATATATACAACGTTAACGTTGTAAAAACACGGTACACATTTCTGGCTTGTACCACAAGTATGTGACATTAGCCGATAATTATAGGTAGCCACTTTGTTAAACAACAAAATTCAGTAATCTAAGCCTAGACATTTTTCGTTCTGTTAGCAACCAATATCTTCTTGATAAGTACAACTTGGACTTAATTTACATGATTGGATATTTAGTTCATAATTATATTGTTATTCCCTGTAAAAGTCGCCTAGTTGGACCTCCCCGAAATTATATCATATTCGGTGTTCCAAATTTGTCAATGCGTAGAAACGTGTTCAGCACTAAATGTTTGTATTCTTGTCATTAGTGGTAATTGTATGGGTTTTATGACAATGGTCAGACAAAGTATTCTGCAAACGCTTAAATACTATCTCACTCAAGTATCACTCAAGCGTCACAAAAATATTTTGTATCCATAGTTCCCTTTTTGAACTTGGATATAAGGTTCCAAAAATATGTTCTCGGAGAAAAGCTGAAAAAGATAACAACTATTTAATATAGTTGTTATCTATATATGTATAACAACTCTGAAGGGAAGGACTAAAAGCATTGTTACAGGAAAATGTTGTTATATAGAACATTCAATATGCTCCTTACATGTACGAATTCGTTCATTTTCCAACCCATAAGGGCTGGAAAAATAATGTTGTTACAGAGAAGTGCTGTTATAAAGAGACTTGTTATACAGAGACTCCACTGCATATATGTATATATAGGTATATACCTCGCTTAAAAAATGGCTACCATTCTTGAATTCGTGTAAAAATGAAAATGTTTCACGCAATCCCTACTTTTATCAGAGAAACAAATTTATTCACTAAAATCAGACTACATTTGGGAGTTGAAAAGCTCAGTTTGCTCGAAATTTGTAAGACAATTAACTTTTTCGACCCTGATATTGACATGTATTGGTAATATATTTGATATAATTTCACACCCGATTCACACCACTTCTTCCAATTCGTATTGGGTTTACTTGTATATATGAGTTGCACATAGAAATGCTAAAAAAATGTTTTAATCATATTATGTGTCCAAGGTGCAAACAACGTTAAATTCCCCGTCAATTTCGTCAAACAGCAACATGGCCGATGAATATGTAGCTATGTTCTAATTGAAAAGGTTCCGTATAGTGTGCGTAAACATATTAAGTACTTTCAGATAATTAGCGAAGGTATACGGCCAGAACACGCGCAATGGCTAAAAGGTCAATCAAATTAATTGGTCCAAGAAATAATCATAAACAGAAATGACCATTTTTGCCATGCGTCGTTTTCAAGCATTTTCATGCAGACAAAGTATACGTCTTAAAGTGGTCATTTTGCACACTTTTCCATCATGTATTTAAGGTTCATATGAGCTAACGTAAAATGTCGTAACGTTCATAGTACAGCGGACTCTCTCTCTATAACAACTCTCCTTACGACAACATTTACTCTATAACAACTTTATTTTTCCGCCCTTCGTATATCTAGTGTACTTATTACATGCGTTCCATATATGTAACAACCCCCCTTCATGGCTTTTATAACGAGAGTCCACAGTAATAGGCTTAAGACGTTTCTAATTACGTGCAATTAGGAAAGGTATGCTTATTGAGACATTACAGTGAACTTGTACATAACTACAATAATTAATTATACTCTTCCTAAATATGTGACAAATGACGGATTATGCACATACTGCAATAATAAAGAGAGAAAAATAGCAACATCCTGGTATTGCAGACCACACGGTAGGAGCATTAACACATAAAAGGTATCGGTAACTTAATTTGTCACACAATTCATTGCGCTTAGACCGCTCGATCCTGCAGCCTTCTATAGTTAGCAGCCAACCATTACGGCTAATTAGACAAATTTTGTATCATTAGGTATTACGCTCACAACTACGCGCCGTCTATACTGTGAAAGCCGTTGCCGTCAAATTGCCCCAAAACTTTTGATTCGGCATTTATCCAGTGTGGCAAATGTGTGGAGACGTTTTCAGCGCTAAAAATCTTTAATTATTCTGCAAGTTTGCACTGCTAAAGCAAAACATTTGGTGTACACGTGAGGGAAAGCGATTGCAAAAATTTGTGTTCGGAAATATGTTTTCGGAAAAAACCTTGAGCTATCTCGCGTGGTACTTCAAAATTTGCTCTAGCACCCGTGTCACGCCGCTTAAATACGACGCCGACAAACGGCGAGTAGGATTACTTCCGGTCCGATGGAGATTTATTTTCCTCCTAAATTTGTGTTGGTCGCCCTTGGAAGCCATTTACATTACGTTCATATTTATCCGTGGCGTTCAGCTGGATGTGGACATTTCCGATTCCTTGGTAGATTTGTACTTCTGCTGCACCACAGTCGTCATTGCCTACTTCTATCCTCACGTATGGCGGGACAAGGAGCAATTCGCCAGTTTTGCCAATAAGGTACTTGACCTTGACCAGAAAATGGAGGAGTTACTTCCGCATCGACCCAGGAAAAAATCCGCGGACGGTAAACAGAAGGACGGATTAGAGATGCTCACATTCTTCTTTAATAGCATTATGTTCAGCTGCTTTTCCATGGCAGCCTTTTGCGCCGCCAAATACAAAAGCCCGCGCTTCATCGTGTACTGGTTCCTCCGGGATGGGAAGAGCAATCTCGCTGTGATTCTCACGCGCGTAATTTGGGAGCTTTTCAATCGGTTTTCCGTCAACATCGTATTCATTGCGTATATGCATTTCTTCCTGTTCTACTCTAAATCACTCGTATTCTGCGGATGGAGAAAATCATGTAAGCAAATTTTTCGGTTGGTCTTGAAAATCATGGAGCCGTTAAAGTTAAATGACAAATTGATTTTAACAGAGCAACGGATTTCCGCGCTGAAAATTTCCAGGCGAGAAATCCCATGATAATCTACAAATACTTTCAAGTCCTCAATAAGTGGTTCAACAGCTGCTATAGACAATCCGTTATGCCCAGCCTCAAAATTTGCAATGTGACCATGCAGTCCATTGGCGTGTGCGGGCTGGTCAAGTATTACCATAAGCTGGGTGTGGCACTGATAGTATTGTTGGGAATATGCACCTTGTTCATGTGCATGATGGAGGTAGTGGCATATCCGACGGCAGCCAAGACGCTGGACGCGTCCAATCATTTTCTCCTTCAATGTCGTTCGAATCTGCGCAGCTGGCAACCTGATGAGAGGCAGTGGGTTGCGAAATCCTTGAAGGCCATGCAAGCTTTACCCGTCCAGGTTTTCAATTTTTACGTCATAAGGAGAACAACTACTCTTGTGGTCATTGCGTTGGTGTGCAATCTGACAGTGAATTTTATTATTATCACTTAACTCCATTCTACTTTCACTACATAATTGTAAGTACAGTGAAGTCTTTCAGCAGCAAGGTTTCGCCAGTAAGATTTGTCATTCCCCCGAAGCACAAATACATTATGAACGCGTTCTGTATAACAATGCTTCTATAGCAATGTTTCTCTGTAACAACTGTAATGCGTTGCTTTACGAACTCATATTCCTATGGGTTTGTATTTGATTGGTATTGTGTTGCAGAACATTTACTATTGTTACTAGTATTATTCCGAGTGATTGATGGATTCACTGTATACCAATAAAGTGCTTTATGAAGTCAAGTATAAATAGCAGGATGGCGGACATAATTGGGGACTCTTTGGCTAGTGTGAGACAGTAAAGACGATTGCACTTCTAATGAGCAGAAATTCTGGAATACCAGAATTTCGAGACGTTATTTATTTTCCGTTTATCTTACTATTGACAACTGGAGTTAAATTAAGCGTTATTCACGATTTACTGGACATTTATCCCTGCGTCGGATTTCTGGGGGGGATTAATTGAGATTGGTTAGAATTTGTGTACTCTGTATTAATTTTGGGTTTGGTGTTTATGGTATTGAATTGCAATAAATACTTTGTGTTTGTATTGTTGTTCTAACTACATTGTAATTGTTGTCTAGTGTGTAATACTTTATATAACTTTCATTATCATTTGTTGCTGTGTGTAAGAATTGATTACTCTTTAATTGCTACTCATAACCCAAATTTGTAACGCCGTTTTCCATTAAGCCACTTATATAAACGTGCGTTACACAACATATTTCTCCCGCCCTTCACCTTAGAATACAGTGGCATCTCTATACAGCAACTTTGAAGGAAATAGCGAAAATTATTGTTGCAGGGAAAGGTTGTTATATGGAACATCAAATATATGCACCTTACATGTACGAAGGGCTGGAAAAATAATGTTGTTACACAGAAATGTTGCTATTAAGAGACTTGTTACACAGTCGACTCCCTCTATAACGGTCCCCTTTATAACAGTAATCTCGCTATAATGTGCAAAAAGTGATAACTCGAGTTCTCGAGTAAGATAGCGACAGCATTTATAGAGACGTCTCAAATCGCTCGCAATTACGAAAGGAGCTTACTGAGCAATCCAAAGGATTATACATGGTATATAATTTTGTTAAGACTGATAATGATGATGACGCTCCTATATATAGAACAAGTTCATAATATATACAATGGAGTCTCTCTCTCTATAACAAGCCTCTGTATAACAACATTTTTTATAACATTATTTTTTCCGCCCTTCTTACATGTAAAGTGCATATATAACAACATTCTATATAACAATATTTCTCTGTAACAATAATTTTCGCCCTGTCTTTCAGTGTTGTTATAGGGAGACTCTACTGTAAATGCTATTGACAAATCTTGAGATAGGGAAGCCTGTTAGTGAGCCATTTGTTATCGACTGAACCCAATGTATTCCCCACCTTTTACGCATAGACAAAATATGGCAAAAGTGTCATTAATGTTTATGCTTTTTCCCTGAAATTGTTTTAGTCGCAAAAGTCTAATTTCAGTACAATACCGACAGCATCTGTCACCCAAGCCTTTCCTACTGAATTGTAATTAGGAGCGGCGCTTATTAAGACGTTACACTGGGTATAGTACATATCGTCGGTGAAGAAACGTATCGATCTCAATTTTTCTTGCGTGTATAGTAAGTGATCATCTCCAAAAATAAATCAAAACCAAACAAATGGAATAAATTTTTCAAAATGAAGATTATGAGAAATTTTAATTAGGATTCTACATACTCACAAACCAATATATATAAATTTTTTCCGTTTTTTTTACCACTACAGTCACGTCTACTGTGTATAATAGCGAATAGCACAGATTTAAGGCCGACCGCCACTGCAAATTAATTATAGCAGCAAGCTAAGCACAATTTTTCACAATCGAACTAAATTAATTTGCGTAGTTAAATTGCTGGTGCTCTATACACGTAGTGTTGTAAGTTGTCACGATTTTGTTTATAAACAAACAAAAGCAAAATCGTACTTAGTTCTCCGTATAATAACTAATAACATTAACACGAAAAAAACAGAGTTACCACCAAAAACAAAACCCCACATATTTTATGAAAATTGTGGGTGGGCAAAAACAATACAAAAACAAACTGAAAGCACTATACACACGTTTGGTTCCAAAATGTAGTTCGAGATTCAATTTTGTTTAAAAAAATCAAAATAAATGAAACGTTCGTTCGTTCATACGGAAAATTAGCTAAAAGGAACGTATAGCGCGGTAGTTCGTCCAAGGCCCAAGGGCATCTATTTCATTTTTATTGGACTTGATTATACTTTATGCACAAAGGCAGAATGGAGATGATCGTTTCGTGAATTAGCTTTTGCTGAAGATAGTCCCATACGTTTCTTCGCCGACGATATGCATATACTATACGTAATATACTGATATAAGCAGATATTACTGAGGGAACTTGTGAGCTCTATTTGTAACCATTTATTTTGGGATTGCGCATATATAAGCTCATACGCTGAGAAGTACTTTTCCGTCTCTAATGAATGATGAATTATGCACATATACAGCGATAAAATTAAAATCATATTCCCAGATCGGACCAATGACCACATGCGAACAGCTATTGGTGTATCCGAGTATTCCGTTTTCAGGAGTTTTTTTACTGTCAATTAGACTTAAGCGTCATCGATTATTCAGCCATTAAATATGGCTCACCAAGTGCAAAAGTCATTTGCGTGGAGCACATCTACATCAGCACAAATTTTATTCGCCCGCGATGGTGAATGTACGGAGACATTTTCTATCTCAAACGACTTTTGTATCTGGTTGCCCTTGTACTCGTAGGGCTTAATATTCCGTTTAGGGATACGTGGATATCACCTTATTTCATTTTCACCCGTTATTTTCAAAATTATTTTCAAACTATAGATACACTTATTCCTACTGAGCAAAAGCCAAAACGTATTAGGATGTTCTCCGAAAAAACATTCAATAATCTCGCGTGGTACTTCAAAATTTGCTCCATCACCCGAGTCACGCCGCTTACGTACGACGCCACCAAGCGGCGAGTAGGATTACTGCCGGTCCGATGGAGATTTATTTTCCTCCTAAATTGCTGTTGGTCGGCTTTCGACGCCATTTATTTGGCGTTTATCTTTATCCGAGGCGTTCAGTTAGATGTCCGTTTCCTTGCTTGATTTGTACTATTGTTGCGTCACATTCGTCATTTTCTACTTGTATCCGCACGTTTGGAAGGACAAGGGGCAATTCACTATCTTTGCCAACATGGTGCTAGACCTTGACCGTAAAATGGAGGAGTCACATCCGCATCGTCCGAAGAAAAAGGACGGACTGGAAGTGACCATATTGTTGTTCAACAGCATTATATTCAGCTCCCTTACCATGGGATTGTATTGCGCGATCAATTACAAAAGTCCGCGCTTCGTCGTTTACTGGTTCCTGCAGGAAGGGAAGGACAATCTGCCTATAATATTCGTTCGCGCCTTTTGGGAAATCTTTTCCATATTTTCCATAACAGCGGCCAGCCTTGCGTACATTCATTTCTTTATGCTCTATTCCAAGTCTCTCGTCTTTTGGCTACAAAATGTGATGTAAGTCATATTTCTTTGGCATATTCGTTTCTTGTAAATGTTTTTGGACAGATTGACAATGTATGCACATTAACAGGACAAAGGATATCCGCGCTGAGAATGTCCAGGCCCGAAAGCCCCTGATGATCTACAAGTACTTTCAAGTCCTCAATAAATGGTTCAACAGCTGCTACAGTCGCTCATTCATGCCCGCCCTTAAATTCTGCAATATTTCCATGCAGTCCGTCGCTGTGTGTGGGTTGGTTAAATACAACCATAAGCTTGGGGTGGCGCTTCTAGCAATGCTAACATCCTGTACCATATTTATGTGTGTCCTGGAATTTCTCGTGTACCCCACGGCAGCAAAAACGCTGGAAGCCTCCAACCACTTTCTCCTTCACTGTCGATCAAATATTCGACGCTGGTGGCCCAATAAAAGGCTCTGGGTTCTAAAGTCCCTAAAAGCCATGCGACCTTTACCAGTCCAGATTTTCGACGTCTACGTCATACGGAAAACGACTACGCTTGTGGTAATCGCGCTGGTGTGCAATGTCACTGTGAATTTTATTATTATGACGTAGTCAACCATCTGTAATTAACTGATCCGATAGTAATTATTAACTATTGAATAATCAAGCTTACAATTACGATATATCTAAAATTATATATATCAAAGTCGTCAGGCTTTATTTTTAACATTTTGAGGTGTATGTATTTTTTATGTATTTACATAGATCCCCTACTCATTTTGTGTGCCAATGTACCGATATGAGCGATGGTAAAACAGAAACGGAAGTATTGTACAGTGGACTCTCGCTATAACAGCCCTGAAGGGAAGGGCAAAAATGGTTGTTATATGGAAAAGTTGTTATTTGGAACATTTAATATGTACGCTACATACACAAAGGGCTAATAAATAAAGTTGTTACAGAGAAAAAGTTGTTATAAGGAGAGTTGTTATAGAGAGAGTCCACTGTATCTCCACTTCTTGGTTTCATTAAAAGCCAAAAGATTTTCTTTGCCGTTACCATAATTTAACCGGGTCTAATTTTAGACTTATTCGTCACGTCTCCACGCAAATCAGCAAACACTTGGCGGCTTAGATACAAGTAAATTACAATGAATATTATATATTGTATTATACTTTGTATATTTTATAACAATATACGAGGGAAGAAACGAACATTATAACACAGAACCTTAATTTCGGAGACAAATGATATCACAGTTCCAAATATCTGGTTTTACATAGGTACAGTGGAGTCTCTATATAACAACTGTGAAGGGAAGGGCGAAAAATATTGTTACTGGGAAAAGTTGCTATATAGAACATTAAATATGCACATTACATGTACGAAGGGCTGGATTAATAATGTTGTTACAGAGAAATGCTGTTATAAAGAGACTTGTTATAGAGAGACTCTACTGTATTTTGGTGTGTTTTAATGCAAATGCACCTACTAGAAAGTTGATAATTTGATTGCAGCAGTGCTCCAGAAACGAAGCTTTGGTAATCCTAATTGATAAACCGAACAATCTTTGTCACTAATGAGTGTTGTGCTTTTTTGTTTTTCGTTTGCTTTGAAAAATTTATCACATACCACCCGGATGGATTTTCGTCACCAAAATTTGTTTTTTTCATATTACATAATTACATAGATATTCTCTCGAAAAGAAAATATACGAATTTAGTACTTACAGCTACAATTTCTTTTTCTTCAAGTTATATTCCAGTGCGTTCTTATAATTAACTACTACGTGTGTACATCTGCATGAATAATTTTGCCGTAATCAATACCGGAAGTTCACGTTCGCTTTCCACGTTGTCGTATTCATAGTGCACAACGTTTTTTCTTTATGTGCAAAAAACACAATTGTGCCTATCTAGTTAAATAATGTGGGAAATACTTTCCGGTTTCTTTTCTCATACAAATCGACAGCCTCCTTTGATTTCAGCTAACCTTTGTTGCTCACCCTGTACATTTCTGTCGCATATACTCTCACACCTCCCGGCTTAAGCCGCATTTGTACCTATATCAGTGTTTCCTCCGTAAAAACAAGTGGCTATTATATTCTATATACACAAATGTGCAAACTAATAACTAAATCATGCACAATAGAACTAGAAAGACTAAAGGTCAACGCAAACAATAAGTATAACTGGTGGGGAAAAGTAAATAAAATATTCGAGGAAGCAGAGATGCAAACGGAGTACGAAGAACTAACAGCAAAATATATAGAAGATAATTTTAATGAATTGTTAAAATGTCAAATATTAAAATGTTAAGCATAATTCCTGAAAAATAATGGAAAGAAATAACGAATGAAACAATGATACTCAGAAAAAAACGTTACAATATAGAATATAATATACGAATAAACATGTAACAAAATAGATTGTTGTAAGGGCCACGGCCAGGAATTGACAGTATAAATAAAACCCAATAATGAAAAAATGTGCAAATAACTACAAAAACAACAGAAATTAATACTGCCATTTATGTACATAACCGATTTCCAGAAATGGATTGTTCGTACATTATCATACATACACTCACTTGCGCTAAAATGTATATACCAAACAATAAAAGTGCAGACGGTGATGACTCCCTCTACATTAAAGAAGAATTTTTCATGCTGTCATATAAAAATGTTTGCCAATAAACAAATAAACGTGACTAATTTGTAATTAGCCCTCCCCGAA
The DNA here is from genome assembly GCA_034698585.1 of Disparrhopalites patrizii. Lineage (NCBI taxonomy): Eukaryota > Metazoa > Arthropoda > Collembola > Symphypleona > Sminthuridae > Disparrhopalites > Disparrhopalites patrizii. The sequence goes on along the minus strand of JAQGBT010006830.1, from coordinate 1,826 downwards.
TTTCTTCTTTGGGTTATTACCCTAATTTAGAAGGCGAATGTCTTAATTGGAGATATTAATAAACTTGACAATAATTTTGTTTGTCTTCGAATTTAGTTCCCCGTGAAAGCTCAGCGTAGGCATCCCCAAAATGTTCTCTGAACAAAGCTTGGGCTACCTGGCATGGTACTTCAAAGTTTGTCATTCTGTTCGAATCCTCCCGTTTCAGTACGACCCTGACAGACGACGGTTAGAATTAATTCCAATCCGATGGAGGTTCATCTTCCTCCTAAATCTTCTTTGGACACCCTTGGAGGCTATTTACATGGTATTTATATTCCTCCGAGGATTACAATTGGACGTGGATATTTCGGACTCCTTAGTCAATCTTTTCTACGTGGTGGTCACTCTCTTCGTCCTGTTTTTCCTTCCGCAAGTTTGGACTGGGAAAAAGCAATTCGCCATGTTCTCCAACATGGTACTTGACCTTGACCTGAAGATGGAGGAGTTGCTTCCGCGCCGACCCCAAAAAAAGTCGGGAGGTAAAGAGAAAGACGGACTGGAATCCCTCACATTCCTCTTCAACGGCATGATGTTCAGCTGTTTTTCCATGGCAACATTTTTAGCGGCAAAGTACAAGAGTCCGCGCTTCATCATCTATTGGTTTCTTGAGGATGGCAAGGACAATCTGAAATGGATGCTCATGCGGGTGTTGTGGGAGATTTTTACAAGGTTTAGCATCACCACAGCCTTCATTGCCTACATCCATTTCTTGCTCTTCTACTCCAAATCCGTGGTGTTTTGGATGGAGACGCTGGCGTAAGCAAAAATGTATTTTTGACGAGTATATTTGGATCAGCGTAAGTGAGAAATTTTTAATTTCAACATAGGGCAACGGAATTTCGGGCAGAAAATTTCCAGATGAGAAATCCCATGATTATTTACAAGTACTTTCAAGTCTTGAATAAATGGTTCAACAGTTGCTACAGTCGCTCACTCATGCCCTCGCTCAAAATGTGTAATGTAAGCATTCAGTCCATCGCAGTGTGTGGGATGGTCAAATACTACCATAAATTGGGTGTGATGCTTCTTGCAATGCTCACATTGAGCCACTTCAGCATGTGCATCATGGAGGTTGTTGTTTATCCGATGGCAGCAAAAACGCTGGAAGCCTCCAGCCAATTCCTGCTACACTGCCGCTCAAATCTCCGTCGCTGGAAGCCCGAAGAAAGGCCGTGCGTTTCCAAGTCCTTGAAAGCCATGCGCGCTTTACCCGTCCAGGTTTTCGATTGTTACATCATACGGAAAACGACAGCGCTGGTTGTAGTGGCGCTAGTTTGCAATGTTACTATAAATTTCATTGTTATGACGTAGTGAGCCCGAGCCCAATTGTTTGTATGGTCGTTCTCGGTGAAATGAAACGGTAGTCATAATTTGAATGATGTTCTTTGTAAATAAAGGAAAAGCTGGACCATAAATTTTGAACCACGTTTTTAAAGATTTGGGTTAGACATTTGTTTGGAGGAGACATTTCTAATACTCTCCGGTTTGAACGGAAGTTTTTCAATTTAACAGTCTTAGTCCAGGCAAAGGAGTATAACAATTTTCCTTCTGACAAATTTCGATGATTGTAATCAACAATATAAGATAGGATGAGTTTATTTATCCAGCCGCTTATTGGCCTAAGCCAAAAACTGCACAATATATAAAATAAAATATAATAAACATTAATTAAATATTAATTAAATAATAATTAAAATAGAAATAAAAAAATATTAATTAAATAATAATTAAAATAGAAATAAAAAAATATTAATTAAATAATAATTAAAATAGAAATAAAAAAA
>JAQGBT010006829.1:0-11852 GCA_034698585.1 Disparrhopalites patrizii | reverse complement strand
TTCTCTCTCAATTTCTCTCTCTCTTTCTCTCTCAATTTCTCTCTCTTTCTCTCTCAATTTCTCTCTCTTTCTCTCTCAATTTCTCTCTCTCTTTCTCTCTCTCTCTCTCTCTCTCTCTCTTTCTCTCTCAATTTCTCTCTCTCTTTCTCTCTCAATTTCTCTCTCTTTCTCTCTCAATTTCTCTCTCTTTCTCTCTCTCTTTTTCTCTCTTTCCTCTCTCTTTTCTTCTCTCTTTCTCTCTCTCTACCTGTCTCTTTCTCTCTCTCTTTCTGTCTCCTTCTCTCTCTCTCAGTACACTTGCAACTGCTGCAACAAAGGGGAGAAGGGACCGTGGGGAAGTGCGGTGGGAGCTCGTTAAGGGAATAAAAAGGCCGTGGCGTAGTCAAGTATGTGCTAATGTAAACAAAGAAAGCGGGCATTTTCCATGAACATGTAGAAAGTTTTAATGTGCCGGAAATACTACACATATTTGCCCCTATCCTTTTCGTTCCCCCCCAAAAAACTTTTTACACGAGTAACTATCTGTACGTTTCCTGACAATTCCATCCTTTTTTATTGGTTGGTCTAATTGTAAGAGATATCTGGAGGAAAAATAGTCTATTTTTTTTAGGTAGAACATGCATATGCGAGTTTTCCCACTAATACACTTACCCAACAAAGGTGTTGTGGCGGGGGAGGAGGAAATGGGATAGAAAATAGGGCTTATGAATGGAAATGGTTAGGGAAGGGGAGATTGACGTCACTGGAGTAAATGCTAGTAGCCCAGGTCAATTGTCTTCCGCTCCTCATTTCTCATCCTTTTCTCCTTTCAATCCGGCAAAGGCGAGAAGAAAGAGAAAGTTTGGCATTTTTGTGCCATAACAACAAAATCCCTTTTATCCTTTCCGCATTTTCCCGGATTCTCCCGCACGAGTTTGGCCCTCTCAATGGCTTTGGGAAAACAGAATCTAATCTAAGTTCATTGAGGGTTTGCCCAAAGGTCAGATATGAGCTTCTGGTCACAATGGAACCTCCATCTCTATAGAGCGGGAGTACGGGAAAGATCAGTGGAATTGTAGGCTAATGAAGCAATAGTGGTTTTTTCTACAGACCACACATGCATAGCGTCAATTGTATCCTACTTTTTAGGCTTCTTTGGGTACGTTTACGAAGGGAGTCACAGACCAAATGCATGTGTGCATGTACATACATACATATATGTAGATATGTATGTATATTAGATAAAAATAGGTATGTAACGTATCACTATGGTATGTATATTATTTAAGGCATGGGGGAAATACTTGGAATATTTTGCTTAAATCCAGAATTTTCGTCTGATGGATTTTTCCATAATCAATGTTGACAGCTTCCCTTCCGGTTTGTTTGTTCAGCACCAAAATAGGAAAGTCGTCGTAGAATAGAAGGAGAAAGGAGAGGAAAAGATTCAAAAAGAGATAGAAGAGATGTTCTTTAAGTGCCGGTTTTGTTATTCTAAAATAAAAGAGGAAGAGGGTAAAAAAGATACGGAAGCAGAGAAAACAACAAGGAAAGAGAGAAAAATAGAAGGGAAAATAGAAGTCAATGAAAACAATAGAAGGGGAAAAAGAAAATTAGAAGGGAAAAGAGAAAATTAGACGGGAAAAGAGATCATTAGAAGGAAGCAGAGAAAAAGAGAAGAAAAGAGAGAAAGTGAAGGAAACGTACGAAAAGAGAAGGAAAGAGAGAAAAAGAGAGAGAAGGAAAGAGAGAAAAAGAGAGAGAAGGAAAGAGAGAAAAAGAGAGAAAGAAACAGAGAAGAAGAGAGAAAGAAACAAAGAAAAAGAGAGAAAGAAACAGAGAAAAAGAGAGAAAGAAACAAAGAAAAAGAGAGAAAGAAACAAAGAAAAGAGAAGAAAGAAGAGAGAAAGAAACAGAGAAGAAAGAAGAAAGAAAGAAACAGAGAAGAAAGACGAGAGAAAGAAACAGAGAAAAGAGAAGAAAGAAGAGAGAAAGAAACAGAGAAAAAGAGAGAGAGAAAGAATAAAAGAGAGAGAGAGAAAGAAAGAAAATAAAAATAGAGAGTGAAAGAATAAAACAGAGAGAGAAAGAAACAGAGAAAAAGAGAAGGAAACAGAGAAAAGGGGAAGAAAAGAGAGAGAGAGAGAAAATGAAGGAAAGAGTCAACTGGAGAGTGAAAGAGGCAGAGAAATACGGAGAGAATGGAGCGATTCGTTGAAGAGCAAAAAAACAGACGTTCATAAATTCATTTAAGCCTTTGGCAAGTTTTTGTGACCGTAAAATTAAGTCAGTGGTAATCTCCGAGATGAGGATGGTTGTTCCAAAAGGGAGGGATTCGGTAGTAATGGATTGGATTTCGATCTCCAGTAATTACAAGGTTAATTTTCCTTGGAACGTACGGCTCTCCGAAATGCTCCCAGAGAGTCTCCTGATGGAAGCCGTTTGTTTCTCCTCTCATCCACTCTGTACTCCTCTCCGTTGGCACACTCCTTTGTCTCTCCTCGCCCTGGAGAATTGAATTAAACAAAAGGAAAAATGCAAAAAGTGTCTCTCTCTCCCTCTCCGCCTCCTCCCAACTGAAACGTTTAATGGATCGTGCAGGGTTGAGATGAAATCTATTGAGGTCTCTGGATTCTTTCACTTTGTACTTCACCATACTTTTATACAATCTCCAAAAAGGACTCTCGCCAAGCTCACTGTCTCTCTCTCTCTCTCTCTCTCTCTCTCTCTCTCCCATATAGAATCTTGAAAGACGGATCCATTTCTATTTTTAACAACTCATCCACTTCATTCCACATACACACGCGCTCCTCCTTCATAGATTTTTCTCTCGTCTACACGCATTTTTATAAATGTCTTCCTACTACATATACAAGGAGAGGAAAAAAATATTCAACACATGGCTTATAAGTGCGTTCTCAAGTGTGTTTGTTGTTGTCGTCGGCTAGGAGAGATTTTTAGACTCTCTCTCTCTGTCTTTCTCTCTCTCTTTCTCTCTTCCTTTCTCTCTCTCTTTCTTTCTCTCTCTCTCTCTCATTGCCTCCTACTCGAATGAATGTGTAATTTTTGCTCCATGCATTATTTATATATCCAGGGTGAGGAGTCTCTGTCTCTCTCTCTTCCTCTTCTTATCTCAAGGAATACCTTCCGACCAAGAATCTTCATTGGGAACGTGTGGGTATGTAGCACAACGGATTTGGTGGAAGGGAGTGCAATAATAAATGTTGAAGAGTGAGAGAGGCAGAGTGAGAGAGAAAGGAATTGATTGCACGTCCAAATATTTGAGGTAGTTGCAGAGGAAAGACAGTCATTAATTTCAATTGGGTCGGAGTCATTGAAGAATTTAGTGGAACGATCCGATGCAAGTGTCATTCTGACTACTCCTACACTTGTCTCAATGCCTGCATTTATACATTTCTTTAAGAACTCTTTCTGTCTCGCTCTTTTTCTCTTTGTTCTCCGCCTCCCACTCTCACATTTTCTGTATTGGTTTGACTTCCTACTTTTCCTTATTCATTATCCTTTCTCGTCATCCAAATCTTCCTCTTTGTCCGTTTTGTCTTTTGTCTCGCTTAGTACGGCATTTTATTTTCCTCATCCTTTCCTTTCTTTCTACTCTAATGATATTGTTTTAAGTATTCCAACCTCTTTTCTCTCCTTTTTTTGCTTTCTGTTTCATTTTTTGTTTTCTCGGTCTCTCTTTATTCCTTTCTATCCCATTTTTGTCTGGTTTCTCTGTCTCTATTACTTTCTCTCATTTTTTTTCTCTCTCTCATAGTTTATTTTCTCTTTCCAATTCTTTCCTTACTCCGTCTCATTTCCTCTATTTTTGTCTCCTTTTCTTTACTTTTCTCTTTCATTTTCTTTCTCCGTCTCATTTCTTCTATTTTCGTTTCCTTTTCTTCGCTTTTCTATTTTATTTCCCTTTTCTTTCTCCGTCTCATTTCCTGTATTTTCGTCTCCTTTTCTCTTTTATTTTTCTTTTCTTTCTCCGTTTCGTCGCTTTTCTCTTTTATTTTCCTTTTATTTCTCCGTTTCGTCGCTTTTCTCTTGTATCTCCCTTTTATTTCTGCGTTTCTTCACTGTTCTCTTGTATTTCCCTTTTTTCTCCGTTCCTTCACTTTTCCCTTTATTTTCCTTTATAATTTTGATAATTTATAATAATTCCCCTTTGTCTCTCCTGCCATTTCCTTCTTTTTTCTGTCTTTCTTCATCCTTTTTACCCTGGTGTTTTCTATATCTCTCACTATCGCCTTCTCTCTCTGTCTCGCTGTCTACTTATTTTGTTGTCTCTTTTTCTCTATATTTTCTCCCCTCATTTTTCGCATCTCCTGTCAACCTTTCTCTTCTATTTGCTTTGCTCTCTTCCATATTTGATTCCTCTTTTTCTCTTTCTCCTCTTTGCTCTTCCCACGTCCTTTTTTTTTATGGCGGCGTCTGTTTTGCAAATGTTGTCATTAATACATTTGTTTCTTTATTTTCTAATTTGCTTTATCATTTGTTCTTTGGGTTTCTTATCTCCCTTCGGATCTTCCAAGTTCCTTTGGTCTCTCTTCTGATTTTTGTACCTTTCATGCATCACGTTTTTTACCCTCATCATTTCCCTCTCCGGCTCTCTCTGTCTGTTTGATTACATATTTTTCCAGTGAATCTCTCTCTCTCTCTTTCTGCTCTCTCTCCCTCTGTCCCATTGTTATATGATGTGGAAATAAGAACACAATACATCTTTGAAGGAGCTGTTAGTGTGATTTAATTTTTGAATACACATACACGTTTTCTATTCCTACAAATGTTTTTGTTCCGATTCCCCTCTATCCATCCTCCTCCTCCTCCTCTTTCCCCTCCGAGCATCACATAGCCCATAATAGATTGCATGTATTAAACTGTACATGGTTCAATGCTTTGGCAATGTCTTTTCTTCCTGAAAAAAAAACTCCTGTTGCATATGTGTGAAACTCCTGCATACAACTCCCCCCCTCTTTTCCACCCTTTTTTTTATGGTGTGGAGACATTCACTTGACACAATGTGGAAAAGAAGGACTTTGAATGTTTCAAGTTTTGAAGAAAAAAAATGGAGCTAAAATTAGAGAAGTGCAGAGGAAAAGGGGAGAGAGAATATAATAGAAAAGAAACTTGATGGATGATGATAATTGACACTGCGCCTCAGCCTCTCTTTTACTCCTTCATGGCACTTTTGAAAATACAAGATTTTTTTTCCTCTTTACAAGATTTTTATATTCTCAACGCATCCATCTCTCTCTCTCTTGTACAGATAGTTGTAAAAGGGAGATAAAGTTCTGTAAATAGCCCCATTCAAGGGGGTTGTCTCACCCCCCAGAAAGAAAAGGAGGTGGGGAGGGGAAGAGGACGATAAAAATCTTTTTCTTTCTCCATTCACTTCTCCATGCCACTTCTCCGTATTATTCTCCCGTTTAAATGACACGGACCATTTTCCTCTCGATGAGAGACTCTTCTCTTCCACTAATTTGAATTGACCCTTTCAAGGAGTCATTTCTGATTCATTCACGTCAATTAATTGTCATTATCACACTTCTCTCACACATCCTTCAGTCGTATGTAGAGTGGGTTTAATAGGGGATGGGAAAAATCATTCCTGTACTAATTCTCCCATCATCTGACGGGAGTGTGTCATCCGGGGGTCATGCAAAAGAATTAAAAGGTTTTTTTTTGGCTCAATTAACCCCTTAGCACACACTTCCCTCACACACTCTGCATTGTCTCTTCTTCTCGGTATTAGACAATGACTCTTAATGCACTTCAAACCTGAGGTGAGGATTTAAAGGTCTGGATTTATCCTGGAAAAGGGCCGTTTACGAGCTGGAGAGCTCATTCAAACTCTGGTTGAGTGAAAAGTACTAATTGCTAGAAGAGAGAGGGTAGGGGAAACATGGAGAGAAATGGATGAAAATATTCCAGAATGGTTGCAATGCAAATGAAATGAAAGAGGGAGCCTGGAGACACGGAGAAAAATTGATCTCGAAGAGTTACAGAGAGAGAAAAACACTGCGAAATGTGAGAAAGGGAGAGAGCAACAGAGAAAAAGATAAAGAGAACACAAGAGAAAAAGCGAGAGAGAGAGAGGGAATAATAGAAAGAGAGTGAGCTTGCGAATTAGTAAGAAAGAGCGCAAGAGAGAGCAAGAGAAATATCAAAAGAGAGAAAGAGAGAGCAAAAGAAAGAGCAAAAGACAAAGATTAAGAGAGAGAGATCAAGAGAAAGATCAAGAGAGAGAGATCAAGAGAAATATCAAAAGAGAGAGAGAAATCAAGAGAGAGAGATCAAGAGAAAGATCAAGAGAGAAAGCAAGAGAAAGATAAAGAGAGAAAGCAAGACAAAGATCAAGAGAGAGAGAGCAAGAGAAAGATCAAGAGAGAGAGAGCAAGAGAAAGATCAAGAGAGAAAGCAAGAGAAAGATCAAGAGAGAAAGCAAGAGAAAGATCAAGAGAGAAAGCAAGAGAAATATCAAGAGAGAAAGCAAGAGAAAGATCAAGAGAGAAAGCAAGAGAAAGATCAAGAGAGAAAGCAAGAGAAAGATCAAGAGAGAGATAGCAAGAGAAAGATCAAGAGAGAAAGCAAGAGAAAGATAAAGAGAGAGAGAGCAAGAGAAAGATCAAGAGAGAGCAAGAGAAAGATCAAGAGAGAAAGCAAGAGAAAGATCAAGAGAGGGAGAACAAGAGAAATATCAACAGAGAGTGAGTTTGATAAATAGCAAGAGAGAGCACAAAAGAGAAAGCTAGAGCAACGGAGAGCAAGAGAGTGAGCAAGAAATATCAAAAGATAGAGAGAGCAAGCAATAAAGAGCTCAAGAGAAACAGAGAGCAAACGATAAAAGAATAAGAGATAGAGAGAGCAAGCGATTAAGAGAGCAGGAGAAAAAATAGAAAGAGATAAAGAGTGCAAGAGAGCAGAAAGATAAAAAGGGCGATAGAGAGCAAAAGAGATAGCATAGAAAGAGAACATGGATACATGCAAAGCAAAGGAATATTTAGAATAACAGACAAAAATAAAATGAAGATAAACTGAAATAAAATAGAGACATTCTACTTGTAGATCAACGCAGAGTGAGGATTTCAATAACGTAGAAGGAGATGAAAAATGAAAGAGACGAAATAAGCAGGTGAGAAAACGGGGAAAGCTGAAAGAGGTAAAAGGCAGAGCCAGAGTAGAACGAACCTTTAAAATGTCAAAATTTGGAACAGAAGCAATTATTACTGGTCTAAAAATCAATATATGCATATTTAATGTGTCCCAATGCCGTTCTATGATTGGAGATCCTGTGCAGGGTGGCAACATGAATTATTCACGTATTTATCCCCTTGTTTAAAACGTCCTGCTGCAATTGCCACCATTTGAAAATTGAAGCCATCCCCAAACAAGTATGTGCATTTCAGGATGATATAATCATATAGGAAATATACAAAGAGAATTTAATCAAGGGGAAAGAGAAGAAGATAGACCTCCTCGGAAAACTACCGGTGTATGTCCCTTGTATACGTAATGTGAATTGATTATTATTATTATTCCAGACCCCAAATAATAAAAATGCAAGTGCTAACCCATAATAGTTCCCTCTTGTCAATTGAAGGCCACCAAGGGTGCAGGAGGGAAATGAGGGGGAAATCCAGGGCTTTGTTATTATTATTATTATTATGACAAAGAACAAGAGAAAAGACATTACCATAAGGGTACACATTCCATAGGATGAACAAAATAATATGAAGGTTATGTGTACATGAAAAAAAAAAAACGTACCAGAATTCTTCAAGGGTCCTTGTGTATACGAGGAGTCCTTTGGATATGCCAGACGATTCGTGATGATTAAGATGAGATAAAAAAAATCGGATCATGAATTGAATCCTCCCTCCTCCTATAATAAGGGCCAACGTCTTCCAGTTTTTTTTTTTCCAGGGATAATTTTTTCTGGGGAAAATAATTCCATACATGGTCCTCTCATTCCTTCCAATTCCCCTTGTTGTTCTTTCCCAAGCCCGTACATGGTCTCTTGGCCATCCCTGGAGAAGCCCCCATTTTTTTTGTCTCCTCAACCAGTACGATATGCCCCTTTTTGAGGGATGTTAAGTGTAATAATGCATATTTATATTAGAATGGAGGGAAAGTGAGAAAAAAATGATGCTTATTACAGGGTGGAGGAGGTGGGTAATGTTAGGTAAATAATAAGTGGAGCAAGTTTTTTCCGGTCTTTTATCTCTCCCTGTTTCTCTCTCCTCTCTCGCTCTCTGTGTGTGTGAAAGGTGATACAACACAAGGGATTAATTGTTGTACACACACACAAGATTGTATCTCTCTAACACTCCCTCTTAGTTCTATTTATGGGTTTTTAAGACAAGATTATTATTATACGGTTCGTGTTCTCCGATTTCAATTTTCAGGGGCGCTCCTGCCTTTCCCTTGTTTTTTTTAATAGTCTCCCTTTTTGTTTCTCTTTTTCTTCTTCCCACTTATCCTTAATTCTTCTCTTTCGGCTCCGATTTCCTTCATGGGATTCACATCTTCTGAGTGGGTTTATTATTCATCCTCCGGGCATTGTCCTGCCCTTGTTTGTTATAGGCTGGTTTTATCGGTTCCTTTTTTCCGATTTTTCTCTCTCCCATCTTCCCCTTTTCTTTTTTCTGATTTTTTTCTCTCCCATTTCCCCCTTTTCCTTTTTCAGATTTTTTCTCTACCATCATCCTCTTTTCTCTTTTCCGATTTTTTCTCTACCATCCTCCTCTTTTCTTTTTTCTCCTTATCTCTTTACATTAATTTGTTTTTGTATCTTTCTTTTCACCTTTTTTTGTTTCGCTATCCTCTGATTTTTTATACTTATCTTTCTCCTTATCCTTTGTTTCTATTTATTTCTCTTTCCCCTATTTTTTAAGTAATTGCTAATTGTTACCCTCGTTTTTGTCTCTTGTTTGGTTTTCCTCTCCTTTGCTCCACAATTTCTCTTTCTGGCCTTTTTTCCTCTCTTTTGATACCTTTTTTCCTACTTTCTCCCTCCTTTGTACTCATTTCAAGTTTTTCTTCAATGGCTCTTTCATCGTCTCCTAATCTTCTCTTTTCCCAATTCAATTTTCCTCCCATTTCTTCTTCTCAAATCTCTGTCCCTTTATCGTCTCCTCCATTGCCGTTGGCCCACGTGATGAGTGGCATGACCCGGAGGAGGAGTGCATATTTCGACTGGGGTACTACCAGAAGTTTTGTGCTAATAAAATATCTATTGCCGTGAGGATAGTAATTATTTTCGTCCCAGCCAACATCCACTTTTGCTTCTTAAATCTGGCTCCTGTATACGGAGTAGATGGTGGTAATTTACAGCCTTTTGCTCTCAGCTAAAAGAGTGTGAGTAATGGAGAAAGACTCATTCAGATTCTCTCTCTCTCTTACAATTTTATCCTCCGTCTCGGAATGTTACTCAGGGTAAAAAAGACTTCTGGGCCACATTTTCAGACCGGATGCAAGGGGAAGATGCATACTATTCTTAGGGCTTTTTCCTTGGGGTGAATATTTTAATCGTAAAATCTAATTGTCTCTCTCTCTCCTCCCTTTACTACTGGGAAGAGTTCTCCAAAGATTTTCCGGGGGTCCACCTCCTTCCTTCTCCTCCTCCTAAATTGAAGGAGGAGGGCTTAACTGAATGATAGAGAGGGGAAAGTTGGAAGTACAATCATAATAATTCTTACAGGCAAATTCACTTTGCATTGCTCCAGTTTAAGCGGAGATGAAGGAAGAGGAAGAAGAAGAGTTTTCTAATTTCTTTTGGGACCAAATTATTACTTGTGGCTAAATGCCAAGGACTTCAGTGTCAAATTTCGTAGAGAAATAGCGAGATTCTCTCTTTCTCTCTCTTTTCGTCTCGCTCTTTCTCTCCCTTTTCCTCTCTGTCTTTCTCTCATTCTCTCCCTTTTCCTCTGTCTCTCTTTCATTATCTCTCTTTTCCTCTTTCTCTCTTTCATTATCTCTCTTTCATTATCTCTCTTTTCCTCTCTCTCTCTCTCATTCTCTCTCTTTTTCTCTCTGTCTTGCTCTCATTCTCTCTCTTTTCCTCCTTCTCTCTTTCATTCTCTCTCTTTTCCTCTTTTTCTCTTTCATTCTCTCTCTTTTCCTCTCTCTCTCTCTCTCTCTCTTTTCCTCTCTCTCTCTCTCTCTCTCTCTCTTTTCCTCTCTCTTCGATTCTCTTCGATTCTCTTTCTGCTTCATTCTCTCGCTATTCTTCTCTCACGTTTACTCTCTCTCTCTCTTTCCCTCTCTTTTTCTGTCTCTTCCTCTCTGTTTTTCTCTCTCTTACTCTTTGTTTTTCTCTCTTTCTCTGTATGTCGTACTTTCTGTTTTTCACACTTTTGCTCTCTCTTTTTGTCTCTCTTTTTTTCTCTCTCTCTCTCTTTCTCCCTCTATTTTTTTCTCTCTTGCTCTCTCTTTTTCTCTTTCTCTCTCTAGCTTTCTTTCTGTTTCTTCCTCTCTTTTGATCTTCATTTCTCACTCTCTTTTTTTTCCTATTTTCTATCGCCCTTATTTTGCACTCTTTCCTCCGTGTGCGACGAATTGCTACAGCAGAGAAAAACAGTAGTTTTACGATTCAATAATTAATGCTCCTTGTACGAGTTTGTTTTTCCCTTGGAAATTACTGGGCCATTGTAAAACTGGGGATTTATTATAATTATAAAAGAAGGAAAAGCCGACAGGAATGAAATGAAATTGTTAGTCCCACAGATATATGCTTTTACGCCTTCACAGAGTGGAAAGTGTGTGCAAATGTGCTGCTTGACCTTATTTTACAATTTGGGAATTATGATGTCTAGTGCCTGTTTATGCATATGTAAGTGTACACGTACATATCACGTATGTATGTAGGTGGGTACACATGCATGTATGTACATATGCAATTCAATTTATTTTAGAATTGTGAGCAATTACGACACATTCATTTGAAACAAGGAATGTATTTTTAAGCACATGTGCGTGGGCTCCTTTTTTTTTTGCTTTGAGGCTTAATGAGGACTTTTCGCCATAAAATCCAAGGTTTATTTTGCTCTAGTAGTACTTATTTTTACACAACTAAATATTAATAATGTGTAATGACTCCTTAACCCTCGGCGGTTACAAGACTTCTGTACAAGGAGCCCATCATCACTTTGTCCTTGAGAAAGTTTCACTTTCTAGATTATGAGACATATTATTTTTAAGAGAAAATATGTATATAACGTACATACCATTAGTCGGCAAGGGTTGAAAGCTGGAAGAAGAAATTGCGAATAAATGTGGAGGATGACGTGACTTGTTTGTGTTTTATTGGGATTTGTATGATTATTTAGTATTAATTCCTGAGCATTTTTTACAGTCCATAAAAACTGCGTTGGTGTTCCTCTTTTTTTAGTTCAAGGGGAAGCGCTCATGATAAAGAAAAAATGGATTTTTACAAGGCAATATCTATGTTTTTCATAGTAGGAAGCTACCGTTCAAAAAATTCGTCCATTTCTTCCATGATTCATCCCTTGTCAGGGTTACGAAAAGTAGCTGAAATGCACAAAATCAGTCATAAGTGTCTGTTACAAAAAGTCAAATAAAATTTAAATATGTTCAGAATAGTACCTATTTTTGGGAGAAAAACGAATGGATACAAAATATAGGATGTTCCTAAAGCGGTTTGTATCTGGAGAATAATATTTTTTGTGTCACGAGATCTTCTTTTTCCTATTTGCTCCACACCAATAAGCGGTGTGGCTTCGAAGCGAATATAATTTATTGTGTGCATCACCATCACAAAAGCGTAATGGTGCTCAGCGTCTCTTCTCTCTCTTTCTCTCTCTTTCTCTCTCTTTCTCTCTCTTTCTCTCTCTTTCTCTCTCTTTCTC
>JAQGBT010006828.1:0-11853 GCA_034698585.1 Disparrhopalites patrizii | reverse complement strand
GAATCCCCCGTATTACACGAGGGAGAAAAACAGAGAGAAGATCCAGAATCGAGAGAGCAAATACAGAGAATAGCGAGAAGATACAGAAAACAGAAACAAGATACCGAAATTAGAGAAAATAAAGAGAAGCTACAGCGACAATAGAGATAAGAGAAAGAGAGAGAATAGATTGAGAAGAGCGAATAGAGACGGAGAAGAGAGTGCGAATAGAGACAGAAGAGAGAAAGAAGTGAGCGAATAGAGAGAAAGAAGAGAGAGAGAAAAAAGAGAGATCTAATAGAGACCGAAGAGAGAGCGAAAGAAGAGAGCAAATAGAGAGAGAGAAAGAAAGAAGAGAAAGAGAAGAGAGAGAGAGAAAGAAGAGAGAGCGAATAGACAGAAGAGAGGGAGAGAAAGAAGAGAGAGAAAGAAGAGAGGGCGAATAGTGACAGAAAGAAGAGAGAGTGAATAGAGACAGAAAGAAGAGAAGATAGAAAAAAGAGAGAATAGAGAGAACAGAAAAAGGAGAGAATACAGAGAAGACAGCAAGAAGAGAGAGAAACCAGAGAAAGGGGAGAGCGGAAGAAGAAGCAGGGGAGAAAATAGATAAAAAATGGAGAGAGATAATATAGAAAGTAGAGAGAGGAAGAAGAAAGAAGAGAGAAAGGAGATAAAGAAGGAAAGTAGAGAGAGCAGGAAGAAAGGCGAGAGAGTGGAAAGGGAAAGAAGAGAGAGGAGAGAGAAAGTAGAGAGACCAGAGAGAAAGAAGAGATTAAAGAGAAAGAACAGCGGAGACAGATACGTAGAAGAGAGAGTAGTAGAGAAAGAATAAAGAGAGAGTAAAGAGAAAGAATAGAAACAGGAGAGAAAGGCATGTTTCAAGAGGAAGACGAAAAGAGAGGAAGAGAGAGAAACCCAGATACTAAACGAGTGGGAAAAGGAGAGAGACGATCGTTTATTAATAAAGAGATAAATGCGAGAGGATTCTACTTGCATTAACGAGAGAAAGAGATACTCGAAAAAAGAGCTGCGTTCTTGGAAAGGTCGTGCTCCTCATCTTCCTATTTTCCCTCCGTCATCATGATCATGATGAGGGTGCTGCTGCCAGGTATTAGTCAGAATTTATGTGCCGTTATAATCTAATACGTCGTGCCCATTGCCATGATAAGAGGTTGGATTACAAGGTGTTCAATTCATTGCTTCATTTAATTCTTTCTCTCTCTCCCTCTCTCTCTCTCCCATTCTACGTGTCATAAGTACACACTGGAAGGCACACTGAGTCTGAGTCATGCCCTTCTCAAATCATCCGAGCAATATGAATCACACATGTAAAAATTTTTACATGTGCACTTAAAATGTATTTTGCTTTTATTCCTGCATACATTTATATTCCTCCCCATTATAATATTGGCGGTTCACTTACACTTACAAATGCATTGGAGAGTAAAGTATTATTAATAATCGTCATGTACCCCTTTTCCCTTTCAATAGGATCCTGGCTTAAGTCCGGTGGTTTATCCCCTTCTCAAAAACTGTAGAATGGTACAAGAGGATGTTAAAAGTGTAAAACCTCGGAAGAGAGAAAGAAACAAAAAAAAAAAAGGATTGACAAGGTATAAATACAGCGCTTTGAGATGATTGGGCTTTAGTAATACACGTATTGTGTGGTATGCTATGGTTGGATGGTCGGAGGAAAAGCCCTTGTCTCAGTTGCTTTCACACAATTATGGGACTGTAACTGTTTTACATTCAGGCAGTTGTCACAGCCAACCTCCCTTTTCTGACTTTCCCGAATATGTCTAGGAGTATACGTATGTTCTAGTATATACTTGAGATTTTTTTTTTTTGGTAAAATCTCCATCCCCTTTTACTAAAAGTATTCATTCACAGTAGAGATTGGTTGCCACCCAAAAACTAGGGAACTTTTATCCTCTTTTACTCCTTTTGGCCTCTACCAATCTCCCTGTATTTAATTGACCATGCCGAAAGTCTGTGACAATGTGAAAGTTGTTCAACATTGGAAATTGTTTCCTTCTTGTCGCCCCATCACCACCATTTGATGATAATGTAATTGTGTCCTACTCCTACTGTGTCTTTTTCTTCCTTTAAGTACTATAGTACATAGGCACATTATTATTGTGGCCTTTTGTCAATTGAGAGTATTTCACGCTTTGCCTCATGCCGGAATAAAAGTTTTTCACTCTTTGATTTTCTTTCCCTTCTTTCGTCCTATTTGTGTATGTGGGAGGCGAATGGGGAAATGGGTCGGTGGTGGTCTTATGGAGAAACTATAACATTTGTGGGCAAGGCACCGATACTACACAAATACACTTGTTTTCAAACACCTTTTCTAAACGAATTACATGCTTTGAGGCCATTATTCCCCGGTTAATACAGAGTGACGTCGTGTCACATTCCTTTTTAAAAGTCTTACACTGAATGAACTTTCGACCATTCCTATTATTTCCTCCGTCCATCTCCGCTGTCAATGAGTGGCTAAAAAAGGAGACTAAATTTAGAAAAATATTTTAAAATCATGCTTCCTCCCTTTTATTTGTATAATGAGATTTAAAGGGATCCATTCTCTCTCACCGTCAGCTTCCATATGGAGATAAATGCATTAAAGATAAAATACCTTCCTTATAATACACGATATATATACTACTATACTATAAATATAAGGATTTCCAAATACTCCAAAATTTTTCATATTGTCCAAAAGGGAATTGTGTGAAGATAAGGAGGGAGATGGAGCTTCCTAATCGGGAGAGAATTTCGTGAGAGCCGTCAATTTTTTGAAATTCCTTTTACACACGAGGTATGGGGGAGTTATGTGGGGGGGGATTGCAAGGAAGTTACAGTGAAGGAAAGTAAGGGGACATAAATGTGATTGAAATAATTACATAGAAAGGTACAGCCGGGGCCGGAGTGACTCTGACACTTATGTGTGACGCTATGTGCAACAATGTACAGACCGAAGTAATAATAACTGGTGAAAAAAGGCAGTTATATTTTTTTTTTTGTGTAAAGGTCGAGTAAAAAGTAGATTAGTGCGAGGGAGTTGATCCTGGGATGAAGGAGACGAGGGAGAAATCGGAGCATATGTGATCATATGTCCGGAGACGCCGTGTCGTGAGTCATTCATGCGTTTCAACAGTTGACTTGCCTCTCTCGTTCTGCCTCCCTCCTGGAAAAAAAAATGCTGGAGGCACCCATAAAAATTTTGTTGACTCAGCATATGCTTTGACATAGGATATTATTGGAAATACTTATATCTATATATATATATATTGAACTTTTACAAGAATAATTTAATGAAATTAACGTCCCCAGTCCAGATGACATTTTTCTCGGGCCGGGCACACAATACACGCCTCACTTATTTTATATGACTTTTAAGGGAGCATTTTTTTTTCGGGGAGGTTCGTGCTGGGCGCTTGAAGGACTTGAAGTGCACAAGCATTCCCTTCAAAAAAAAAAAAGTTTTCATTATTACGTGAGGTAAATCCATAAAAGAACCCACCCTTCCAATTTACTTGTGAAAATTGATAAGGCACACACATGTCTATAGGTAATGATCATCTAACAACGTTATGCAAAAGGTTGACAGTGCGTGCCTTTTAAAATGTAGTATATGGCAGCGTAAGGGCTTGTCAGCCCCCTCACCCTTCCTCTCTCCCAAAAATATTTTCATCTCCTGACTCCCTTTCTCTTTCTATGAAATATTTGTTTCCATCCACAAAAAAACTCCTACCATTCATTTGAGGTACATGAAAAAAATACTTCTATTCATAATGCACCCAAACACGCCTTCAAAAATTCTTAGGCAGTAATTTGAATGGATTTTTTTGCAAATGACTCGTGTCAACTCTTTTTTTCTCTCTCTTTTTAGATTTACGGGTTTTGATTGTAATCCGAGATATGAAGGGAAGCTGGAATCCATGCCATCCCATTATTATCGCTACTACCATCATCTTGGCATTATTACCGGGACCTTTCTCCCTGTATTATAGAAGAATTTCTAAAAATAAAACATATTAATATTGTATAGGGAGGGTGATTATCATCAGCCGCAGATCCGCCAGTAGCTCTTTTTTAACCAACTTTTTAAACACTAGATGATCCCGGATAATGGTCCATGCCATGGTGTTTATAGCCTGCTGACAAAAAAGGATGTATAATTCTGAAGATACGTAAATTTATGTAGATATACATATGTCCGGATTCTCCCTCCATCAGTGTTAATTCGTTCAGTGTTTATTGCCTTCCTTCCATATATCAAAGTCCTATGGAAATACATTTAGGATGAGAACACACACACACATATCCGTGGAAAAATAGAATCAATGTCCGGATACATCCCAAGAGTATTTCCACGCCGTAAAGGTAGGTACAAGCGTATCATTGTTTGTCATGTCCATCATGTTATATGGCCGTACTGGCCGTTAATATTTTCATCCATGATGGTAAAGGCTGTATATTGTATTTACATACATACAACAATTGTACATGTACATATGAATGAGCATTTGTGAGGGCTGAGCATGTACATAAAAATAGCACTCCCATCCATATCCCACTTAAAACCTGTCATCATTTCAAATCGGAATCTTTCACAGATGGGAATCTTCCTGATTGTTTCCAGTACTTATCGAATGTAAAGCCCTTGATCCTCCGGGGTATATATAGACATAGCAATGACCGTTAATATGGCTAAGAACGTTTAAACGACCAATAAATCACATGACACATTTTACTCCTCTTCACCACCGAAACGGAAGTTGTATCGAATTCTCTATTTTTTTTTCCTCCCCGACAAACTCTCCATTTCATGTTCACACATACGGTAGCACAGGCTAGGTACAAATAGGTATAGACCCTTTTACTGGAGATGTCCAGAGAGGAGGATGAATGAACGAACGTGTGATATGTTCCCCACCATGTGCAAATCAGCTTCCCCCTCCTGAGTTCAATTTGAAAATGCAATTGTTTTAGGGATCCCTCTCCACAGGAACCCACACAAGTAATTACCAAAACACATTGAGTGAATCCACACTCCCATGCATATTGTGTAGTACTCTGGGAAAAAAAGATTCTCTGCCGATAGTAATACTTCAAAAAAAAAAAAAGATCAGGGGACAGAGGGAGAGAGAGAGAGGGGGTTAGGCTTAATATTATACATTCCATGGGAAAGATGAGACCGGATGAGATTCAAATGAAATCATGGGATGTTCCAAACCCCGCGGATGAGAAGTATTATAGAGGGAGGAACAGGGAAAGGATGTATGTATATGCATTAGCAAAATCAACAAGAGAATATCATTTGTGTACAAGCAAATTAGAACACCATATGTTTATAGTTGGTGATAAAATATTAAAACTTAACCCTCTCCATTGATCTCCACAATTGCTTTCACACATATAACATAGGTACACACGATACAAAAAAAAAAAATACCATCCTCTCTTCACAGAGACAATAACGGACAAATTATACCAGCGAGCATTTTTTTTTTCTGTTTGCTTGGTGTATCATATTGGTTTGTGCTTAAAAAAATAGACCCTTTTGTCCTTTTTCTCATCCTTGAATGTATACGCACACGTCATTGTGGTGGTTACATAACTGAAAGTTGTATTTTTTTTATCCTTTTTGTTTCCCCATTGCATACTCAAGTTCCGATAACATGGGTTTAACCGATTATTTGACAATGTGCAGCATTCCGACATTCCCCGGACGCATCATGCTAAAATAATAATTGCTTTCATGACCATTTAATGTACTTTACCTATACCCACATGAATACATACAGAAAACGTGGATATAGTCAACCCTTAAAAAGAAAAACAGTGGGTTTTGTGTGTGCACACACTGAGGGTCTCCCAGTATGAAGTGTCACCCTCCAGGAAAAAAAAGAGGGAAGGTTTCACTCACGTGCAACTTGTAAAAATTGGAGAATTATTATGATTGTATATACATGAAGCTTTTCCAAACTACACATGCTCGAACAAAGAAATACATAAAAAAAAGGATAGCCGATGAAACAAAAGCAATAAATAATAATGATTCTTTCTCCCTTCATCCACTCCCCAAGGGGGCGATCGCGGGGCAGGAGCAAGCCTTAAAGGGTTTATGATGATATATTTTTTCATCTCCTAATGGCCAGGTGATTGGAAGAAGATTGCTTGGATAATTTACACCTGGATGAGTATTCCATGCGCCCACTCATCATCATCATCTTCTCCCTGGACTGGACCGTCGGAGAGGGTGAGTTGATGTACTCACGGAAGATTTTAGTAGCAAATGCTTCACTATCATCTTCACCGAAGGCATATATACGGGAGAGTTGTATGTAATGTTCTATGGATGCAGATAAGCTCGTATATCCCTTATTATATTGGTATGAAGTCGACTTTCGAAAAACCCGACACTCATGCTAATGTTATATTCCTATAGGCTGGGTTTTGAAAGCTGGTCAAAATAATCATACAGAGCCATTACATCACACGCACGTGGTAAAGCTTGTACCAAATATACATACAGTGCTGGTACATTCTCAAATTGTCAGGAGAGAGAAGATAGTATAATTTGGAAGAAAGTCTTTGTATAAGAGTCAAAAGTTACTGGAAAGTGGCCGCATTTACTGTATGGAATAAATTACATCTGCACCTGCGTTTCTCAAAAGCAAAACCACATCCATCCTTCGATCCTTCTCCATCACTCGGGGAATCCTTTTGGTGCTGATTTAGAATCATTTTATTCAATTTTTCACGATAATTACGCTTTAGTTGGAGTTTTTTTTTTTTTTTTCAAGGAAATAATTCCTGTAATGTGTTAGGGCTAATGGTAACCAAACAGATGGGAAGAGCACCACTATCCAACCTAAAAGTTTCATTTCTGACCCCTCGCCTTTTATCTTTCCCTTTGCCTTCACTACTACTAATACAAGCTATGTATCCCCCCAATATTGAGCTCAGGAAGGGCTAACAAAGATTGTTCGCCTCTAATTTCCCCCGTTTACTTTTGGAGCACAAAAGGAGGGAATTTGTAGGGATGTTGCTGGGCTCTAGAATAACCAGTATGTGATACAGAGATGAACGAGGATGTAAACAAACCGCAAAAATTATATATTCTAACGCCCACCAACATCACAAATTGTGTGTGTATGTGTACGAAAAGAAAGAAGTACTTTTTACAAGGAGGCCAGACCCCGGCTTCTGGATTGAAAAACCACACACCGATATTATTATTACGGAAAATGATCCGTCAAGAGTGAACGTCGCCTTGTATACCGTTACCCACACAAGAGGTCTTCTAATAATAGTTGTATAATATACTTCTGGTAATAAAATATCTGTTTAGAAATTCTTCCCAGATCCAATCCTGCGGTCTAGTACTTCCGGACTCACTCTGCTTGTCATTGAAACTCGAATGGAATACTATGTATAATAATAGCGGCAAAATGGAGTCAAAACCCATGGATTTGGAACAGAATAAGAATAGGACAATTAAAAACCAATAAATAAAAAAAAAAAAGAAGAAGACTGACTCCACAATTTTTCAATATAATGATTCGAATCTGGCTAATTTCTCTATTATTTCCTTCCCTCGCTCCCACCAAAAATAATACGGTTCTGTCTATATTCTTTGTCTATGCGTGGTGGGTCACACAAATAAAGGGGGTAACGTATAGTATTATATTCTCGACTTCACGAGCTAATTCCCGACAATAGTAACAAAAGTTTTTGTGTACACATTTGGGTTAATCATGCTGTATGGACCCGAGGCTTTTTTTTGGAGGAGAAAAAACGCACGTGTGAGAGCCCTTGTACAACTTTTACCCACCTACCTCAAACAAAAATGAAATGTTCTGGAGTGAGTCCCCACTTTTTTTTCGAATGTATATGTAGGTATGAAGAATACGCTTTATACAATTTTTTTTATGGTGGGCCTTCCCTGGAACTCTTTTGGATGGGACCTTCTACCTGTTTATTTACCATTGCATTACCAATATTACCTAACGGACGGAGACAGGAGCATATAGGGACACATGTAGGTGACGGTTAGGATACATTGATTAATGCCAACATTTGTCATGCAATCTCATGTCGTACACTTTGTGTTTTAACGGTGACTCTGAACATGTCTACCTCCTATTTGTCGCTATGTACTAATTTTTCTGGACCAAACTATCCGGAGGGAGTGAGAGGGAGACATAATAGAAGAGAGACTCGTCCCTTGACATCGGATTGAAATTGCATACACAATGTTTGGGGATGATAAAGGATGCAACAAATTAAAGCGTGGACCAGACCCGGTCAAATATTCATTTATTATTCCCTGCACTTCCGCTGTCGAATTTTCTATGCAATAAAATACGTGTCACATCAGCTCGCACATTTACTCCAGTGGATACACTATACACATTTGTGTACTCGTGCCTTTGTGTATTTGTATGATCCCCCTATATGTACATTACTTGAGGGAGATCATGAACACCTATGATGTGGTTCATATCATGTGTAACCTTTACCATGACCAATTAATTGGGCCTCACCCCCATTTCACGATTAGCAGTTACAAAAAATTACTAAAAAAACATATGAACAACAATTGTTACATGCAAACGTGCATATGTATACTGTATACATTACTCCGAGTAAGTAAACCCAAGAAAATTTTTACCCCTCTCCCTTCAACTTCATGTTACCCCACCCTTTGCAAAACAGAACACGTCGTCGGTGAAGAATCGAATATGACCATCTCCAGCGAGCACTAATTCACGAAGTGATCATCTCCATTTTCCCACAATGCCATAAGTACTTTGCTTTACCATTGCAGATGATCACATTCGAGTCTTCACCGACGGTGTATTCCACGTTGAATTTCACTACGGATGTAGGAAGCAAATCACGATATCACCATCCTGATTGAGCAAGAATTGACTGGGTTATGGCGATTTTTCCAGGCCCGGTTCAAAAATAGGACTGTGACAAAATCAACATTTTGGACTCTTAGGTAACATTAAAAATCACGAGAAGTAATTTTTGAAATTATTAATTAATCTTTCAGTAATTAAGAAAATTTATTTTTGGGCACATTGCGAATGCTAGTGTTTGAAAATAAATGGTTTTTTATGTGTTAATGCATTTTGTTGTTTTGTTTTTAAGGTTTAGCCAAGTTTAGTCGAAAGGGTCGGGGGTTTTGGCAGGGAAGAAGTTGGGGAAATGTTGAAATGGTTCCAAAATCATTTTAAACATTATTTTGCATCCTTTTTGCATCTCTATATAATAGGGTCTCAGAAAAAATTTGCAATGTTATTTGTGGGCCTTGGTCGCTGAGGGCAGCGCATGGAAAGAATTACACATTTGCATTTTTTTTACCACAATAAAAGCCAACGAGAGATATTTTTACGGAACTTGCCAGTAAAGACGGTAGCTAAAAACAACTTCTATTTTATTTTGGTCCCTGGAGACAGAATAGAAAAGGGCAAGGGAATTTGTCAAACTTTATGGCTTTTGCACTTGGCACGGAAAACCCGTCAGAACTTGGCCAATCTTTGTCCGATCGGGATAAACAAAACTTCCCGAGACCCGCAATAAAATTCTGTATGGGATAAATATTTTTGTCTTCCTATACCGAGACGGGACCATAGAGATAGAGAGGGGCAGACGGGTATCTTTTTTCCCATTCTGTGTATTCTGGACCTTACATGCTTCATACTGTGTCGGTCCATCTAACCCAGCGTACAATGCAGACACTTGACAGCAGAAAATATTCATTTTATAATGATCATGTCGACGTAAATACATTTTTGACCAAATAGTGCTTACGCGTAACACCAAAAAGTGTAAAGTGTAACTGTAACGGCCCTTCGCATCACGTACTCGATTTAACCTTCAAAAATTACTGCGTCTTGGGTCTACTTTGGAATGAGGGCAATATGTATGCATGTTTAATATGTGGCGTCCATATACATATTATTTTTTGTAAACAAGAAACATTCAACTCTTGTTTTCTCCCTTGACTGTCACAGGGAAATACCTTCTGAACTGCGTAGTTCCTTAACCAAAACATCCGCCAAACTGAATACAATGCATGAAATCTCTTAATACTCTGCTGCTGCTAAGACATGAAAGCTTCCAGAAAAAAAATGGACCTCCAAACTTGGATCTTGTTTTTTTCTAAAATACTACGTCTAAACAGTTACGAAATGACTAAACGAAATTATTGGTGGTGGATGACTCAAACTCAACATTCCAAAAAAAACATTGCCTTTCAGTCAATAACAAGTGCAGGTTCCTTTGTTAGCGAAGGAGGGATACAAGTGAAAGCAAAAATAACGTATATACCTATATGTATATACCGGAATACATACATGAGTATGTACATGACTATATGATTATGACATTTTGAAAATGTAGGTGAAGCATCATCGCCTAAGCAAATACGCACGAAGATTTCGCGGCACGATCAAAGGACTACCATATACACCCTCTGAAGTGACGCCTTAATAACTATTTTGGGAATTAACATATTCGCCAAAATCTTCCCAAAAATGGGGGAAATGAAAAGTCCTACATTTATATACATACTGAATTGTTAATTCACCTGCTGAACTGAGAAACCTATACAGTTATTGTTTTGCTTGATCATCAAGGAACATCCAATGTTGTAATTTCGAATCAGTCGATACTGCTGCTTTTTTCATTAACTCAAGCATATAAATTACAAGAAATCCTCGAAGCTTCTGTATTACTGCGTACAAGCAAAGCCCAGTAAAAAGGCGGGCCACCAGAAAGGTATGTACAACCATAGTAATTAATCATGTGCCTTTTTATTGCCTTTTGGTGGGCCTTTGGCTTTTGTAACGATTATAAATTATTATTCATGAATTTATTGAGTATAGTTTATCATTATTTATTGAGGAAGTTAAAATACCCAGAAAAAGAAATACTGTCCAGCATTTTTACTCAATCTGGACCTTTTCATGTATGTATGTAAATTTAAATATGTAGCAGAGGTGTAAGGTATACATATACATTTTGAGCCAAAAGGCAAATGAAAAAATACTGGCATTCTTCCCAGCAAAAAAAAAAAAATCATATCTATGGTAAGTAAAAGTAAATACACTTTCACTTATTGCACAATTTGACATGTGTGCATGCAAATGTTTCCATCAAAATAGTATTCCTTGTTTCTTATTATTCCCCTGTTTCTTAGATAAGTACTGGCAGGGTGCTATTACCGATAAAATTGTATGGACAATAATTAATTGGCCCTCTCTCTTAAAAAGGGACTGATGAAATGAATATTTGTGTAGCTGACAATTATATCTTTCTAAAGAATTTCGTTTGTGGTCAATTATTGCGGTGTTTTCCCAGTAAAATAATTCAATACTGTTGTTGAAATACAGAATTTGCGGTCCATTTCGCCCATTGCTTTCATGTAACTCTGTTATCCTCATTATGACAATGTGTTTGAACGAACTATACATTATTCTTATTAATAGTTTTCCTCTTAAAATATTGATTACTAAAATAAGAATAATAAAAAGTGATAAAACAATCATGAATCATGACGTTTCTCCTGTACGCTCCGTCCAAGGATGAAACACGTGTTGTATGTTGTAGGCAGATTGTATACCTATACATATATGTCATTGTATATAATATATGTATACGGCATCAGGCGATCAGGCATAGGATGAGCATAGGATGAGTGTATGTGTATATATAATATACAAATATACTACGCAACAAAAAAAAAAGATTACAACAACAATAATAATGTTGACACTAATGTTGTCTATTTGGGACTCAGTCTCTGGGGACTGACTGCATACCCTGGGACTGATACTACGACTGATACTGACT
>JAQGBT010006827.1:0-11854 GCA_034698585.1 Disparrhopalites patrizii | reverse complement strand
CGCTATTCACACATCCGTTTTTTTTTTAATATTTGGTCAGAGCAAAATACAGATTAGCTAACCTATCTATATGTACCGTATGTTTCACGTACGGCGCAACCGGCTCAACCGCTTATAACTTCTAGACAACAAGGCGTAGACACGAGTTCACTAGCTGGTTCGAATGCTAGGAAGTCAAGCATTCAGAATTGATAAGTATTTTCATTCAGACCCTTTCCATTTAAAAATTATGGCATGTTGAATGCGCGAAAAAAATCACGTGTTAACATATGGAGATTATAAAATCAAAAACATACAGTTTTTGAAATTACCTTACATTCGAGGATTTTCTTCCAGCGTAATTTTAATTTTTCCGATATTTTTGGAATATTAATGAAAATTTCGATTTTTGTCCAGGTTTTCCCTCATCTTTCTTGTTCAAACTTTTTACGAGCAGCAGAATTGAACTTCCAGCCGAAGGTTTTATTCCGAAAATTTTACTTTCCAATCAGAAATTACAAAACTTGAGTGTAAGTAATTACTCGTAATAAGTTTTAATTATTCAGAGCACTTGCTTTTTAGGCAAGGCCACTGGCAAGCTTAAGAAATTAATGGGTAAAAATATTCAGCAAAAATAAAGAGACCAGGACAATTACAATATCCGTGTTCTTTTAAGAGTTTCCCCGCCATGAGATTATTTGCGAAAACTGCCGTGTCACACTTCTCCCCGGATTGTGCATGACGGCGTATTCGTTTGTTAATATGCAAACAATTTAATGCGGTTATTTTGCCATACTCGAGTATTTATTATAATATTTGTATTTATAATTAAAATATTTATTAAAAATTCATTATAAAAAACGATATTTTTTTTTATTTGTTAACCCCATATGTTTAAGATGTGATTTAACATGTTTTTTTCCTTCGTTTAAGATGCCATAATTTTTAAATGGAAAGGGTCTGAATCAATATACTTATCAATTCTGAAAGCTTGACTTCCGAGAATTCCAACAAGCTAGTAAACTCATGTCTACGCCTTGTTGTATAGAAGTTATAAGCGGTTATACATGAAGCCATGCCGTGTAAACTGATCAATAGAAGAAATATGACTGAAAGCAAAGGTTGTTTAAACTAAAACCATGTCATGCCGCTGATCAATGTAAAAAACTTATTGACGGGGCGTACGCCTGTATCAATAAAAAAAACTACTTCTACTATAGTATATATGTTTTAAATGGCTTTAAGTATACTGCTGGATAACGACGACAGATCAACCATCTGGGATAACCAGCATTTCAACTGCAAATTTAATTATGCACCCCACGAGAAATATGAGCGAAATGCAGAAAATCCCCCTCATCTGCCGGAAGCTTAATGCATCCACCATCTTCTCATTTCTATCAGAACGGTTCCAGCCTTTATCCAGCAACCGGCATTCCCTTGAAGAAAGGACGAATATGCACTGGTACGCGAGGAATTTAGTCACCAAATGACGCGTAGTTGCTCGGCTGCCCAGGAATCCTGGAATTCCTGCTTGAATAATCCGTTGCTGTACTTTGATCAGTTCCCGGCCAAAATCGTGGAAAAACAGCCAGTTGAACGAGTATCCAAGAATAGGCTTCCTCCCCACATGACATGTGTACCTTTTTTTGTAGAGAATATTCAGGCATTTCACCCCCAAATTCACCATCCAGCATGATGCCACCGTGCATCGTTGCGGAGTCCGAACTAAAATATCATAGAACTTGCGGCCATAAGCCGAATAGTCCTGATAATCAATGCGATCCAAAAACTTCCTCGGAGTGCTTGACTGCCAGGTAGAATATTCCAAGGATGCCAGCTCATATTTTGAGAATCCGCTGGGCAGCATAACCCAATAATTTCGGTCGTAAAGTTCCTCGAAAGTCTCGATGGTCTTCTTCGGGACGGGGACGACGAACCAACATTCAATCCAGCTGCAATATTCGTTTACCAAAACCAAGCTGAGGAGCAATTCCCAGGAGAGAAGGATCCAAGAGAATTTGGAGGTCAATTTGATGCCTTCAGAACGAAACCAAAACTCGGCAATTGCCATCCGACCCAGCTTTTTGGGTGCATATTTCTCCATAATTTTTAGAATAATTATAACCAGCAATATGCAGGCTCCACTTCCAAGGTCAAGCGGGGCGAGTATGGCAGGTAAGCCCATACTTGTGTGGACGGAAATAGCATCACTCTCGCAATACCCAAAATTCAGGTTATCATGCCCGACCATGATCAAATTTGTGCAGAAATAGTCTTTGTATCTCCATCGGTGGGCGAAGGCGTGGATGGCGGGAACTCGCATCCAAATAAGCCACTCGCTTTTCATTGGAATTGAGGTGGCATTCACAGCTTCCATAATCATCCCAACGTTGTACTTGTCCGCCATTCCTGTGTCAAATTGGAACTGCCGTAGCAGTTTGGATAGCTTTTTCCCCCGTATTGACTCCACACTTGATCGAAACCAGCTAGCCTTCATTTGACCAGTTACGTGGTGGACGCCGTGAAGATTGTATTTTCCCTGGAATATATATTCCGTCCATTTCACATTCGGGATGGCCTCCGTAGAACTTGAAGGTAATGCGAAGGGAATGTTGATATTCCGAAAGCATTTCCCGTGGAAATGGGCACCACAATATGGCATTAGTACCTCCATGTTCACTATTCGCCCGAGGGAATTCCATTGAAGAAAGAAAATTTGCTCTGGCAACAGATTCGTCCAGTTTAACTGGCGCTGTCTACAACGCGATCCGTAATACAAGTGCAAAAGCGTGGCGGGGTAGTTTCTGGTGGCTTCGCTAAAATTTGTGGGCAACAAACCCTTCCAGACCTCCGGATTTTCTGAGGTTAGCACAGTCATGGCGTTCTGGGAATGGCGCATGGTTGGGCGGTCTGATAACGGCAGGAACTGGCGAATGTGCGTAAATGGTTTGCATGCTGTGGATATTTCGGATAAATGCTCCAGAAGTTGGAAATTTAGCCGAGATGTTGATTGATCTTGGTGAATTTTTTGGGACGTCGGAGAGGAAGAGGGAGCCAGTATATAAATTTGTGGAGGCATTACAAGCCTATTCAAAGCTTGGGTTAAGGAAATTCCAAAGGCGGATTGTACCAGCAGGAAAACCAACCAAACCGTTGAAGTCAGACCATTCATGTTGAAGTATATCTGTATGATCTCAGGAGTTACGGGGAGCTCTTAAGGGCAGTTTTTATATAGACGAAAGGAAAAAGCGCTGCAAGACCTTTCCGAAATTAAAGGCGAGTAAGAGGATCCGAAAATGATGGAGAAAGCCGTTTTTGATGGAAACAGGCTCTCTTCGAAATAAATGCTTAACGTGAGAGTGTGAATAATGTTAAAATAAATGCCAGTTTTCGGCTGGTATCGAGTATATGTGCTTTAAGTTGCTAATATACCGATGGTGGTGACCTCAGCCAATGAAACAGCACTTCAAAGTAGTTTTTAATGGCGGTTTACTATTAAGAAAATACTAGTTTGAGGGAAACTTGTACGAGAATGGTTAACGGATGGGAAATTCTTGGTGGGGATAAAATGCTTTCACGAAGAGCGAGTCCGAAGGTGGATAATTTATTTCGTGGCGAAGGAGCGCAATTTTTTTAACTGTTTATTCGTTCGTCGAAGTTTGTTTTGCATAGTTCTGCGTAATACGTTGCAGGCACTACAATCTATTCAGACGTTCTTGTATTCCAAACTAGGAACAGCGGTAATTAAATTCAGGCGGATTAATTACATTAAGTTGTCCTTTCATGCTAGGTATAGAGTGAGGCTCTTTTCCAGGGAGACATTCCGGCATCAGGACAAACAACGGATTTCGTGACACTTAATGAGATTAACCACAGGGATGTCAATTACATATTAATATGCCTCCTTAGAGAAATCCAAGACGCGTTGCGTATGTGCTGAGTGTCCAGGAATTTGCATGACACAATTTTATTTAAAGCTTAGTTTCATCATTTTACAACATGAACAAAAATCCCATGAAATATTTCATGAACATGAAATTCTGTTCAACCCTTTTAGCTTTTGTCAGATCCTTAATTTAATTTCAATGAACTAGTTTCTGTAACATCCAACATCTACCGTGCTTAAATCGCAACGCAATTACCAGAAAACCGGGCTGGATAAACTATAGGAAGCATTTAATTTTTTCAAGAGTGCAGCTATACCTATACTTAAAAAAGGTGCCAGGAAAGAAGAATGGGCTCGAATGAAATTAGTGTGACGAGTCTCATTATGAGATGTGTATGTATATGCTATTTTACTTGGAGCAACATTTTATGTTAAGGAATAAATTATTCCTTAATTTGATCTGTTCCTGGTAAAATGAGGCAGAAATAGTCCTTGCATTTAACTATAACTGAAGAATGGGATGAGCATGTATGATTACTACAATCCGAAGCAATTTAGAAATAAGCACAGCTATCGTATAAAATATACCAGTAAAAACTGCCAATAATTTCACGTTATTCTCGTTACATTTTGCGAGAGAATCTGATTGAAATAATGAATATTTCCCATTTACTAAGCAAGCAATATCCTGTATGTCCAATATGTTTCAACTAATTTACACATTTTTATAAATTTTCGAAACGACGAATTATGTTGTTACAATGGACTTTCTCCATAACAACCCTAACGAGAAGTGCAAAAATGTGTACAATATATGTGTACACTATATGTGTATACACATATAGTATACACATGTATACATGGAACATGCTCCTTAGTACACTATATGTGTACTAAAGACTGAAGTTGTTATTAGGAATGTTGTTCAAAAGAGTATTGTCCACGTGGAGAAATGTTATTACACAAAACATGAATAATTGATGGCCAAAACGGTACTCACTCACACAAATTTTGAGTAGATAGTCGCGTGTTAATGCTCATACGATTATATTTGAAACGCTATGATTTGGTTCCAGTGGAGTGTTTTGTTTCACCATTTTGCCCGCTCGCAAAATTAGCAATACTCCTGAATCATTTATCACCAGATATACATACATATATACGATATAATTATATCCCACGAGTCATAACACTCAGCTTAGTAGCTAGAACATTATTCTGTTTTAATATGCTAATGCGGCTTTTAGCATATACATACGATCAATTGCTGCCACTTGCTTGATTTCCACAGAAAAAGATGACTAATTTAGTAAACATTGGACAAGTGAACATGTAAACATGTGAAAAACTGCGTTGTGCTTAGCTTGAAAAATAACAATTGCAATTTATACCTTATGAATCAACATGAAATTGCCGGCCACTAAGACACTTTGTAACAAGGAAACTATGTAAAAATGCAAAACCATTGACTAACAAGGGACCCTTTTTGCATGTAATGCGCCTTTTCAAACGAGGTCAGCTTAAACCTGTAAGTATTTACCAGGGTACCTTGTGGGTAAAGCAGTTCGAGCGCATGTTGAGTTGTTGACCTCTCAGGTCATTTTAAAAAGCATGTCCGGCGCGCGCCCCAATTTTTAAATTGGATTTAACATGGGAAAAGGCAGCCAGCCAAAGGGTGTATTTGGCGATTTTACCCCAAGCATGTAACTACGCCTACTACACACCTGCTATAAAGTTGACATTCTCCCGGGTACGGATGTAGCGCTTTCATCTCTTTATTCCTTTTGGTATATAACGCAGAGTCGCCCAACCAGTTCAATCTGGCGGCCAAACGAAATTCTTACTCATAAAAATCTTAATTATAGGGGCAGACCCGCCACCTAACCCAATTCTCCCCCTTAAACCGGCAAAATGTCTTTATAATTACATCGAGGAATAAAAATACAAAAAACTGCATACGCAGTCGACTACATATAATGACCCTCCTTATAACAGTTCTCACTACTGTAACAGTAGCAAAAAATGCTTCCATCAAAAACTTTCTCCAATTGCTCACAGAAATGTCTATTTTCTATGACGGCACTTTTTTATAAGCGGCAAAATGTGCTGCTTTATAGGGTGCTACTATACACAGAGTCGAATTTAACGATATGCACCAATATGGATAATTAATTGTAATTATATTTTTGTATTTCTCACTCAAGTTTCAGCGGAATGATAATAATTAAGGCATAAGGCTGCGCATAAAGCTTTTCTGTGAGCGCATTTGTGACTGCGGTCACAGGGTTGGGAACCGCTATGTCGTAAGAAAAATTACCAATTTGGTCGAGCAATCTCTGCTATCCTCATAAATATGTTCGTGCTATCTGGTTGTAAGCCATTTTTAAGAATGTTTGAATACAATCATTGTGCACATTGTAAACTGGCATACCAATATTATTTCCGACGGGACTGATTTCATCAACAAACAAGGCTAGGAAAATTATTGGAGCATCAGCATCTTCTGAAGAGTAAAATCCATCTGCGCCTACCAAATTTTGACACCGCTAACGACAATGTTCCAGGTAAATATCAAATTTGAGTAGACAATTTAGTTAATCCATTATGGGAACACAATAGGCTGTCGAGACAATCTCGATCTCCCGGTCATTCAATTGTTCTTTTTGCCTTTCCAATCGCCACTGCCTGCAAATAAATTTGAACGGTGAAGATTATTTACGGCTGAAACTCAGGGTTTTCAGACGTTTTTAGGACATGTAACTATAGTAATTAGTTAGATGAAAAATCAAATATTTACTTTGAAAGAGGCACTTAAGTAGATATTAATGTGCATCCAGATCTTATCAGTACGTTTTCCTGCTTTCACCAAGCTTTTTTGTTGTAAAAAAGCCACCCACATTATATGAAAAAACAAAAAAGTACGACAGATGGCCTGGTAAAGGTTGAGGTAGG
This sequence comes from Disparrhopalites patrizii, assembly GCA_034698585.1. NCBI lineage: Eukaryota > Metazoa > Arthropoda > Collembola > Symphypleona > Sminthuridae > Disparrhopalites > Disparrhopalites patrizii. The sequence continues at coordinate 5,034 of JAQGBT010006827.1, read as the reverse complement.
TCTCAGACCAGGGCATCCTGATAAGCCGAAGCTTAGGCCTCTCCACTTGAATCCATTTTGGTCATCTCACCGAAGCTTCGGGCAAACTCCTCCAGCTCCTGCAATTCCGCATCCTCCTCCTGTCTGTCCGATGAGCGGTCAGACAGGAGGTTCACAGCATCGAATTTCCCCCTAGGCGTAGAAAATGCTTCCGCCTCCTCAGGATCTTCTAGCGCTGCGGGAATCAGCGGCCGCAGCTCCGCCGCTACAACCACTGCGAGGTTGCCCCGTTGCAGTTCGGGGGCAGCTTCTTCTGCCTTAGCCTCCACGTCTTCATCCATCAAAAGGTTGTACAAAGCTGAAAAATAATAATATGCACAAATAATGTACATTGCACAAAATAAATTCAAAATAATATACATGAAATAATATACAAACACATAATACACATAATGCAGAATAATATACAATACATATAATATCTAGAAAGTAATGTACAGAATATAAAATACAAAATAATGTACATAATACAAACAATAAACATCAAAAGTAACATGATTTTAATACACAAATGAATAAATAAATATGACTTTTGATTTAAAAAGTATCTTCCATGTTACTCCAGAACATGTTCCTCGGGACAGGACGACGACGAGCTAAAAAGCAAAACAAATTAGAATAATAAATTACACACATAATATACCTAATACAACATACCACAAGAAACAAATATCACAAGTAACAAATATCACATGAAACACAAATATCACAAGAAAATTTATGTACAAATGCATGCATTCTAAACAGCTAGTACTTACACTGCTATTTTTTATAGCCGAACCAATGCAAAGCACCAATGAATCCCATTCCAAATACCACAATAATGGTTGCTTAACCAACTACACTATACGTGCATACATTGATACGTATCAAAATTAATAAATAATTCACTTTAGCAATTACACTATCATCTCGATCTGAGTCCGGTCTTGATGTTGCGACACTACCCGGTTCATATCCGGGAGAGGCACAAACACCGTCTTTTTGTGCAGTGTACAGGACGTAGCTCCCCAAATCCACAACAGAATCAACGCATTTCCCTACGTGTTTCCACGTTTGACCCCAAATGCATTGTCCAATGTACTCGGTGCAGCAATTAACCTTGCAGCATGTCACTAAAGATAAATTAGAAAACTTACAAAACATGAATAAGACAAAATAAAAGCGATCTGACGGGAATGAGAGTTGATTTCGAAAAGGTAGGGGTAAGGAAAATGCGTATAAAGCTTTCTCCTTTACTTACATTAATTGTTTTTTCTCTTGCGCTATCTACTACCTTATGCAACTTCATATATGCATGCATGTATTGGTTCTGATTATAATTTAAGTCTATGGCTTGAAACGCTTGCTGGTCTAAATGCCAAAAACACATTTATATTGGAAACATTAAGGGTCTAAAGATTAAACGGATTCGAATATGCTCCAATAAAACTGACATTGCGTCCAAACATACAAAGAACACATTTAGGAAATACTCCGGTCCAAACACGTTGATGACTTATGTTAAAGCTTCCAGTTGGTGCAGCTATAGTACGCAGAACAACTGAATGATGTGGTATCCTCGCACTTATATTCCGATTGAAACTAAAGGAAGTATTCATATATACTGGCGTGGATAATTTCACTTTCTGTACAACAAAATATAAGTCTTCAATGACAATTTCATAAGGCTTTGTCTTGTCTTCGCTCAGAAGGCAGAATTTCAAGGACGATCGTTCCAGTCTTATAGTGACACCAATTTTATTTAGAATTAACAGATTGATGGAAGTACCATCGGTGAAAAGTGGTTCTGCCAACTCAAAGTATTTTTAACCAGCGAATAGTGCATCTCTGTCCTTGGCATCTGATGAGTTTGATTCACCGTTCATGTCTTCTGGAAAAAAGAACGACTTCAAATTTTCCTCCTCCGACGAGAGAATTTTTCAACATACGCAAGATATGTATATAGACTGTCAAAAAATATAGATGGTTCTGATTAAATAAAATGTTCACGTTCCGGAAGAGAGTATGAAGGACATTCATGACAGGGTATACATTGTCAGCTGTCGTTATTCTAGCCCCGTCCTTACCCACAACCTTTGCACGGATATACAGATACGAGTTTTTGAGATCGTAAAACGAAATTTCTTGATTAGGCAGTATTATTTCGTAAGGACCAGTCTGAGTTAGAGGAGATACAGGTTTACAAATGTGTTAAACGTTAAATACAAAAGGATATACACAATGCATACCCACAGCATTAAACAGTATATTGGTAAAGTATATTCGAGAATTTCATTGGACCAATTGCTACGTAATTGCGTAATAGATTAATAAATTATTATTTAGGGCATGCGCACAGTTTCAGTCGTACTGTTCATCAGTTTTTAAATTTGTCTCTACTATTATAACTACGAGTACACTTTCCTGGGCAATAGATTTCGTACTGCGATTCCAAGATAAAAGTGTGTATAGAATTAGGCCTTAAACACCTATCATATATAAATATAACAATTCTTAGCAATTGCAAACGATTTTCGGCGTAATAAGCTCGCCTGTATTAGTGTTATATGTCTACAGCGGTAGCCGAAAATTTTAAACTCACAAATAATAAAAACAAAATTCTATTACCAACCATCATTTTAAAAAAGTATACATTACCTCGCTGCCTTCAACAAGTTTTAAAGCTTTTGTGTATGGCACAGCATTTCCGTTCATTCGCATTAGATCCCTGGCTGCATATAAACATTGGGTTTCGTCAACTATAACTGCAAATAATATTGATGCCTATTAACTAATCAATCAAATCACGACTTATTTTTAATTCAACGCTCCTTAGTTTAATCGTCAATGTTTTGATACAATGAGAGCAGGATGTTGTTGGACTATTTCCGATGGTCGAGTTTTTAGACCAAGCTTGCGATGTTCGAAAACGTTTCTTCTATTATCGCCGAATTTTTTTTAACGGGAGTATTTTTAGACAAAATGCCTTACACAAGGCCTGATCCTTCGTCCGAAGTTCGTCGGTAGTAGCATTTACATTAACTTGAAGTATTTGCCTAATTAACATAAGCAAGGAACAAATAAACTGTCAGACAGTCCCTCCCGCTGCATGCAATTGCCAATATAAATAAATGTATATTTGTTTGGTTTATAAGTACACATCAACGTACTCTAAATGCTCGCAAATTGAACAATGAGGTCTGTCTAAATTTTCCAGATTTCGCATTCGTCTTTTTTCAATTTCCTTTGATTTCGAAACCGCTCACTAAGCGTAGGAGCAAGTGTTCTCTAAAAGACAAAATGAACAATAAATATGTGCTCCGTGTATTAAAAGCTGAGTCATTGCGATTTGTTATTGATATTGAGACTGAACTATTCAAAACATACACAAAGGCTGCGTGACGCCTTTTCTACATGCGCACTACACTTCGGCAAGGGCAAGGTTCTAAACAGGATATTTGTCTGTCGAGTAAAAAAAGAAAATGTTTAATTTAAAAAACAGTCGTTCCAAGCAACAACTAAGCACTATAGTGCCAAATCAGCAAGTTCGAAAATTAATTCTAGAATTTGCGGGATCACATCCAAATACTCTCTTCAAATAGAATTTTTGCTCACACTTTGAGGTGGCAACAATGGGATGACGAATAGACGAATAGTTCCACCGTTTATTTACAGCAATAACATTAGTAGCATCACCACTTTATTCTTAATCCTAATCCAATCGTGACACACTGGTTTTCGTTGGATTCCACACATGTATACATACATTTTACACCTAAAAGTATTTTCGAAAAAAATATTAAAAAGCAAATTTTAAACAAATATAGTATTAATGAGCTGTAGTTTTTCATTTTTACTGTCCAATGAAGTTTCTTCGACCTCACAATTGCCATGACTTGAGTTGGCAATAACGTGTTTCCTGATAGCATTGACAGAAAGCACGTAGTTGTTCGGTGGTTGCAGGCTGCTTTCCACCCTGAGCAAATTATTGGCCCGACGCACATCTGAAATCACAAGTATCTTGTGTTATTAAACGAATTTATCTAAAACGCATTTCCATTTACTAATTTCAACGCACAAAACAACGATTTACGTTCGCATTAGTTGCCAAATCTAACCACAGTTATTTAGCACAGGTACAATTTGAGTACTTTTTGCGAAAGGCTCCACGGGTTTAGGGTGCTCCACCGCAGAATGCGGACACTGTTTGCATGTGTCATTTGTCGCAAGGGATCCTGGAAATAAATAATCTTTGCTATCACGAGGATCCCCATCACTCATTCGTCCACAACACTTCACTCGAAAATCTTGGTAAAAATTCCTTCCCATCCTGACAATACGATCGCTGAAAACTGAAATGCGGTTTCAAAATTTAAATGTCCTTAGTTTATTTGGGCCACAATTGTATTTTTTAAACAATTCCACAAGATGCAGAGCAGCAGAGTCTTGTGTATTGCATACACAGATTCCAAACGTTTGATAAAAACTCTTCGTGTTTTCTTGGTCATTATGTCGTGCTGTATTATTGTAAATACGTTTATATACACACATATATTCCTGAAATTGGCATAATAATAAACAAACGAATGTATAATAAAAGCGTACATAATCACCCTGAAATAATTATTATAACAATTACAATAATACGATTTTCTTAAACCGGATTTGTGATTAGTTATAATATTCATTTTTTTTGGTATTATTCACAAAATTCCAATCATTAAATTTGTGACTATTATTATTACTGCCATTATTTGTTTAAGCCATGACTATTTTTATTGTCTACCGTTATTTTTTGTATTGCCATTACTGTTATGATTCCCATTATTATTATTATTGTCACTATTATGAAGTAATACTATTATTGCCACTGTTACCTAGTATTATTACTGCCATTTTTATGTAGTGTTACTACTGCAACTATTATGTAGTATTACGACCAGGACGAGGTAGTGCAGTGGCTACCGTGTGCACGCTGCTTGGGAGAGGGCGTGGGTTCGATCCCCACCCGAC